>JARHVA010006631.1:0-17500 GCA_037957365.1 Torreya grandis | reverse complement strand
CATGTGCTCTACAAATGCTTCTATATCATCACTAATTCAATCTATAATTAGTAATTGTACCAAATATAAAATACCCATATGATTTATCATATTAAAATTTTGAAATAGTGATTTTCCTA
The DNA here is from genome assembly GCA_037957365.1 of Torreya grandis. Taxonomy (NCBI): domain Eukaryota; kingdom Viridiplantae; phylum Streptophyta; class Pinopsida; order Cupressales; family Taxaceae; genus Torreya; species Torreya grandis. Next base: position 17,381 of record JARHVA010006631.1, on the reverse strand, counting down.
TCGATATATTCACTGAACTATTATATGCAAACTCAGCTTGTGGTAAAGCCAAGTCCCATTCCTTAGGCTTCTCTCCCACTATGCATCTCAACAAATTTCCCAAGCTCCTATTCACAACTTCTATCTGTCCATCTATTTATGGGTGATATGCACTACTGAATTATATCTTAGTACCCATCTTATTCTACAAAGTCATCTAAAAATGCCTTAGAAATTTTTGTGTCCCTATCTAAAGTAATATTTTTTGGAACACCATGCAATCTCATAATATCCTTAAAAATTAATTATGTAACTCTAGTGGCATCATTGGTTTTCATACATGTAATTAAATGAACCATTTAAAAAAAATCTCTACAATAAAAAAAATTGAATCATTACCTCTCTATGTGTTTGGTAATTCCAACACAAAATCCATACTCAAATTTGTCCATGGTCCTCTTAGAAATGATAATGGCATGTATAATCTAGTATTTTGTGCATGCATTTTACCCACCTGACATATCCTTCATCTAGAAACATACCTTGTCACATCTCTCTTCATCTTTGGCCAAAAATACTTTTTATCCACCAAATCTATCATCTTCATCTTACCAAAATGTCCAACCAAACCTCTACTATGTAATTATCTTATCATGTTGTCTCGTAGAGACCCAAATGGAATGAATAGTTGTTTCCCTTTGAAGAGGTAACCTTATTATATAATATAATCACCATGATTTATTTTTTGTCCCACCTATTAATGGAATATTGCATTACTCAAATACCTTGCCAAAATATGGATCAATATTATATAATTATTTGATTGCTTCAAATCCAACTAATTCACTCACCATAGTAGTTAATAATGCTAATCTCTTGCTCAATGCATTAACTACATTATTCTATTTTTATAATTTATGTTTCAACACAAAAGTATACCCTTGCAAGAAATAAACCCACTTTACATGCAACTGTTCAACTTTTTTTGTGTATTCACATACTTCAAAGCCTCATGATTTGTAAATAGGATAAAATATTTAGGCACGAGGTAATGCCTCCAATGTCTTAATTCTTTTACAATCGCATAAAGTTCAACATCATAATTAGAATATTTTATTCTTACCTCATTTAATTTCTCACTGAAATATGCTATTGGCTTTTCTTCTTGACTCAGTACAACACCAATTTCCATAAATAAATCATCACAATCAACCTCAAACACTTTTTAAAAATCCAATAATGTTAAAATTGGTCTTTCCATAGTATTCTTTTTCAAAAATTCAAAGGTTTTTGTAGCATCTCTAGTCCATAAATATTCCTTCCCTCTCATACAATCTATTATTGGTGCCACAATACTACTTTTTTTTTAATAATTTTTCTATAAAAAGTTGGTAAACCATGGAAAATTCTTACCTTTGTAATGATTTTTGGAATATGCCACTCAATAACTGCCTTTATATTTTCTTCATCCATTGTTACACCATCGGTTGAAACTAAAAATCCCAAAAATACCAAACTATTCTGCTTAAACATGAACTTCAAATTTACATACAACTTGTTTCATAAAAAATCTAGTACCATTCTCAAATGTTGTAAGTATTCTTCTTTAGTCTTACTAAATATCAAAATATCATCAAAATAAACAACCACAAACTTACCAATAAATTTTCATAGCACTATATTCATTATCCTCATAAATTTTCAAGGTGCATTAGATAATCTGAATGGCATCACCATCCACTCATATAAGCCATCCTTAGTCTTGAATGCAGTCTTCCACTCATCTCCTTCAATAATTTGAATATGATAATAACCACTCCTTAGATCAATCTTGGTAAAATATTTTGCTCCTGCAAGCACATCCATCATATCATCTAAACTAGGTATATGAAACATATAGTTGTTTGTAATTTTATTAATTGCTCTACTATCCACACACAATCTCCATCCTCCATCTTTATTTGGAGTTAGTAACACTGGTGTTTCACATGGACTCATACTCTACCTTATCAACTCCTTTCTTAACAATTCAATAACTTATCTATTTAATTCTACATGTTCTATTGGGCTCATCCTATAAGCTACTTGATTGGGTAGAGCTGATCTTTGAATCAAATCAATGTGATTTTGAATATCTCTCTTCAATGGTAAACCATTTGACAACTCATCTTTAATAACATCTACATATTATTTCAACACTCTTACTGATTTTATTGGTATTTTCACCATTTTTGTGTCTTCATTTTTTTCTACTAATACGTAACAACAACCTACCACCTTCATATCTTAGATAATTTTTTTAGTAGAGAGCATGCTTTCTTCTTTCTCTTCCTCTTTAAGAGTTGACAAAACTAAAAACACCTTTCTAAAAAGTGTACGTGTGCTTTTCTCCATCATGAATTACTTTCCTATCAAATTGCCATGGCCTCCCCAATAACACATATCATGCATCCATCGAAATAACATCACATCATATTTCATCATTATAAATTTTTCCTATAGAAAACTTGATCAAGCACATTTTATCTACTTTAACCTCATTCCCTTTATTAAACTATGAAATCCAATAAGTATTAGGATTCTTTTCACATTGAAAATTTAGTTTCTATATCATTTATTTAGAAACCATATTTTCACAACTACTACCATCTATAATTACTTTGCATACCTTTCCACCCAAAGTACATTTTGTTTAAAAAATGTTTGATCATAGCCATGCATCATCACCTTCTTTATTTTGAACTTGTTCCTTCTTTAGAGAGATCATTGTTCTTCTCGTCATGAGATTATCTCCAACATCTACTGGTGTAACTTTTGTATTTTGCTCTTCTATCTCAGCCTCAACTAGATTCACCCTTGGTCGATCCTCTTACCTCCTTTCTTGATATTGGTAATGTGGACACTCAAATGCCCTTTGCCCTTCTTCTCTACATCTATAACAAACATAAGATCTGTGCTGATTAGGAAACTAGTCTTTAGCACCACCATAACCTCATCCTCTCTAAGACCATGTTCCTCTTTATTGATATTGAAACCCTTGCCTATTATCATCTTACATTTCTACACCACATTATGATTCACCTTTATTGGCATTAAACCCACCTCTAGTGGTATTAAACCCACAACATCCCCTTATTGTAGGGGATCCACCTCTTCTTGGACCAAGATATGTTCTTTTGAAATTTTGTCTTTTTTTTTTAAACCTTCAAAGCTGATTGATAAGCCTCCTCCATGATAATTATTCTATGCATGCTTAATTCATCTTAAATATTAAATTCCAAACCATTTACATACCTTACATCCATCTTCTCTTATATTTCATCATGTTCCACTCATATGGAAAGCTTATAAAACTCATCCGTATACTCTTGTATACTATGATCCTTTTGCCTCAAATTTTGGAATCTTCTGTATAGGGTTTGTGCATAATCCATAGCGAGAAATTTCTCCCTCAGCTTCTTCTCCATCTTTTTCCATGAATTAATCTTCTCTTTACCTTTTCTCTACCTCTCTTTTTGCAGGTGATCCCACCAAATCATTACATGACCTTTCAATTTTGTGTATGCAAACTTTACCTTCTTGTCTTCTCTCATAGTCTTCCATTTGAACTTCTCCATGCTATTCATCTAATCTATCAAATCTTCTAGTTTTAAACTACTTCCATAATATGGAACATCAATCGTGATTCTTTCATTCCTTCTTTCTAAATCCTAAACCATCCTATCTTTCATCGATGGTGACTGATCTTGATGTTCTTATTCTTTCTCAATTTTTTCATAATGATATGTGTCTTCCTCAGCTTCATCACCACCTTATCTTGTTCTTTGATTGGTGATAACCTTTGTTAATGTTTTCACTTGACTCTACATTTATTGTATAGTCTGTTTCATACAAAATACCTTCTCATTCTCTCACCATTTCTTGATCCTCCAAGATTCAACCTTAATTTTATATCAGATAATAAAAATAGAAAAAATTATAAAGATAATAAGATTACCAATAGGCAAAAAAAAACTAAACAACAACAAGAATTGATTTGTATTGATTCCTCCCAAAATTAATTATAATACCATGCATAAATAATCCTTAACTCAGAATTAGAGTTGACATGCAAAAATTTGAAAAAAAATAAAATCTAAATAAAATTTATTTTTGGCAGCTACTATTTATAGTAAGTTTTGCATGCAAGCACCTGCATCTTTAAAAGTTTCCCAAAATATCCTAAATGTCAAAACTAGTCTATGAGATGAATTTTTAAAATTCACATCTGGTCCTAAAAATATATAAATCTTAAAAATACAAAAATCCTAAAAAAATCACTAAATTGTAATTTTAGACCCTCAAATGGTCTTGTTTAGCCTTCAAAAAAATATCAAAAAATGCCTCTAAGATAATAGAGAAGCTTACGATAGCATAAAACTTTTTGAGATGGTCATTTTGGCATATGGAAGAGATCAAATGGAGCTATCAGTCAAAATTTATGGCCTCCAAAACTTTGGCCAATTTTTTTCATAAAAACACCTTCACTATACTACACCACTACCAAAACACCAAAAATCCCAAATTAAGGAACATATACAACATGAGGAATGGGGTCCCATGAGTGAAGGATGAGTATTTCTACATGAAATATGGTTGATAGGTTCAAGAAGGTAGCTCATATGAATGGTCCTCCATAAAGACCTCCCTCAAGAACAGAAGAAGAAAAAACTTGTCATGGTTATACCATGCAAAGCCTTGATCAAGAATTCTAATTTTCCTCACCTTACTTAGAGAGGATCAGAGACTAGAGTGATGTATTGACCTGGAAGGGCAATCGATGAGGTGATGTCTAGGGAGGATGTAATAAAAATAATGAAAGTGAAGAAATTTTAATAATATTTACTAGTAACATATTTTTTATTTTTAAAGTTTCATAGACTATTTTAATATTATAGATATTATTAAAATTTCTATCTATGATAGTATAAATTATTTTCCATTATTTTTGGATGTTCCCATAAACACATCAACATCATATGGGTCACTTTCAAAAACCTTTTAAATCATACATTAGCCAACAAAAACTAACTCACATTTCTAATGTAAGAGTTGACATCTTTGGAAATAAAGAAAATGGCAACTCATAATCTACAAACCAAATAAATTATAGGGAGACAAATACCAAAGTTTGATGAATAAAAGGACAAGTTGTATTTTTTTAATTGAATAATGACTATATATTAATAAAAAAAATTGGTATAACACTAATTATACAAAAATAACATGTGGAAAAGTCACACTCTATGAGCATAATCATACTGAGGGCAAAGATACCTTAGGAAAAGTCTAAAAAGTGGTAAACATGACCACAACCATAAAAAGCAACATCACATCAAAAAATAGATAAAAAAATAGAGAGAGCAATGAAAAAATAAAAATAAAGAGAACAATTAAGCAACTATAAAAAACATGGACATTAGGGGAGGTAGTGCAAATAATGGGTCATAAGGTTTACCACCCCATCCTCCTAGGGCAGGAGGATCCTCATCCACAAGTAAGGGATCAAAAATAGTGTTTTTATTAACCTCTAATATCTCATATTGTTTTCTTTTAGGGGATATTTCAAGAGCCAGGCATGGAAATTTGCCTTGGGGGAGGACCCTAGCCCTTGATGTCACCATCATGAGATGAGGGAGGAGATCCCCATCCTTTACCATAACCTCTAGATCTAGATGAACCACTCAGACCACCATGATGAGAAGAATACTAGTGAGGTGGTGATAGACAAGGAGAATGAATCCTGTGTCTTGTTCTAGAATGTTGCTGACATGGCTCATGCCCTTATCTTTAAGGAGGCATAGGATGCCATGGGGGCTCAATAGGTTCACAACTAACCACACACAGGTCATTTCCTCATTGGTTGAGCAATCATTGGAGGTGGTTAAGTTCCAAGTGAGCCTTGTCTATTTGAATTTGAATTTAAAGAGTAATATTAGATAGAGTAATAATTTTGTTAGTAATAGGAAAACTACATTCCAAGACTTCATGATTAAAGCAATCATACTTTACAGCTTTCCAAATTTGAAATAAAATATCAATATGAAATATGTACCAAAATATGTTGTATTTTTTAAGAAACAAATCCAAGTCCCCCAAAAGAGTCATCTTCCACATGAATAATTTAGGTCAAAAGGGATAAAAAGGGAATGAATATATTACCACATAGATTATGTATGAGAGAAAAACCAAATAAGTATTTAACAGTCTCTTATTACTGACAAGCTGAGCAAATGGGGGTTGACATGCCTAGATGCTTGAGTTGGTCACCAATAAGTAGGCCTTGATAAAGGAGATACCATAATAAATGAGATTTTTTGGGCTCAATAACAATATACCACACAGTGCTAAAGCATCAAGCACAAACCCCATGTCTAGAGTGGAGATTCCATCTAAGGTTGATAATTTCATCTAGAATATGCTGAGGGGCTAGTAAACAATACTAAAATTAAGGAGAATGTTAGGTGAAAAGGGTGGACATAGGTTAGTGGTAATCCTTCCACCAAGGAACAAGAGAGTTGACCCTTATTTTTTGTAAAAAATCAAAGGTATGGAACCTTGAATTTATGCAATAGCCTTTGTATTTGAATTATTTAAATGAAATTTATTTTGAAGTTATTGCAAAGTGAGCCAACACCTATTCTCCTTGTAAAATATCTCACTAATCACCTTCACACCTTTATTGAAAATCCTTATCCCTTTAACCCAAGGGACTAAGGCATAGGTAACATTATGCAAATTTAATCAAGGAGACCAATATAAAGATTGTTAGTTAATAGAGAGGCCATTCTTGAAACCCTCACCTACCTAGTCAAGGTGAGGCTTAATATTTTCCCAAGATTTATATAGGCTTGTAGATACAAAGTTGTACTTGATTTTAACAAGCAATGGGGTTATGAGAAGAGAGTGAAGTCCCAAGCCTTGCCAAGACTTTCTACCACATGGGATTCCCTGAGAGATATAATGGCATAGAAGAATCGTCCAAGCTTCATCCTGAGTAAGAGCTATAATAATACATTTGACACCAAGGGTAAGGCTATGGATTTTAATAATTATGATACTTGGTCCCCCAACATCCTTAGGTCAGCAGCATATGTTCCAAGCAACTTTATGGAAACCCTTATGACCCTTAAAGTTAGACCATAGAAAATCTCTTAGAAGTTTTTCTAATTTGATGTAAGCAACATTAGAAGGGTTAAAATAAGAGGAATATTATACATAAGTAGCTTCCAAGAATTCAAGGCAAATTGAAAATTCACTAGCAAGAGATAAAGGCTTGGTGATCTAAAAAGAATATTCTTTTTCAACTCTTTGCACCACGTAATACCATAACTCAGAGGGAGAGGCTAGAAAAGTAAAAGGGATGTGAAGAAACTTAAACCACACCCATAGAATAAGTCATGCCATTGATATCCTTCTACCTAAGGAGGTTTGGGGCTCAGAGATTGATGGTAACATTGAGTCTTCCTCCATTGAAAAGATGACTCTGAAGTCAAAAAAAAAAATTGACGCATTCCATGACATTTTTAATAGACTTTTCTTCCTATTGAAGAGTGAGAAAGGAATCATCCATGAAGTGGCCATTTAAATATGTCTATCAATTTGAAGGAATGAGTTTCCTTTCACCAAACCTTTGATAGTGTAATTATCTAGGAAGGTAGATAAATCCTTTTATTTCTAAAACATATAAATAAGGGGCTAAAGGGAATCCTTATTGGATAGAATGATGAAGTTCAAACCAAGAATATTGGGTTCCATTTATAGTGATACAAACCCTAACATATTAAAAGAGCATGTCAAAAATATAAATAAATTTGGGACCAAAACATAGGGCCCACAACATGGACAGAATGAAGGGCCACTCAATATGATCATGGGATTTCTCAAAATCAATCTTGACAAATAAATCCTTTTTATTAGAAAGTTGATCCCATTCCATACCTTCCCAAATGGAAATGACATTGTCCAGAATAAAACTATTATTAATGAAATTGGTTTTCTCACTCCTAAAAATTAAAGGGAGAATGTGCTTGAACCTAAGGACTAAACTCTTAACAATGTTATTAAATGAGACATTGAGAAAATTCATAAGCCTCTAGTTGGTGATAATTTAAGTATCACCAATCTTGTGAATAAACTTGATGTTACCCTAGTTTACAAATAGTTGGTTAGAATAAAGTTAGAATGAAATCAATGATCAGGGCCAATAGTATCCCAAAGGGTTTGATATAAATCACATGAGAAACCATCAATTCTTGGAGCTTTGTCAACCACCTTCTACTTAACAGCCTCATCGACATCACTAACAGATAAGGACATATCAAAGGCTAGTCTTTGAGAATTGGATTCTTTTCAAGGCACCACATGGAAGCATTGTTGGAGAGCTACCTCCCATTATGAAGAAGATGTTTATGCTAAGGAAACACCATAGTAATGATGAAAAAAATATTTTATAATGTTAAGAATTTTGGTAAGATGATTGTTTCCTTCCTTAATAGCTTTGATTTTATCAACAGCTCTCTTAGAGCAGAGAAGGATAGAAAATTCCTTAGATACTTTGTTTATAATTTTTAACCAATGCATACAAGCTTATAGTTGAGTTGCTATGTCCTTTTAAGTCTCTTGAACTTTGAGCTTATGTCTCTAATGTGCCACTTGAGTTTTGAGGTGAACATTGAAAGGTGATTGCTCCAACTCTTATGAAGCTGAGATATATTCACAGTTTGTATCATTATGTAGATGCCATATAAAAGAGGCCACTTGTTTGTTGTAGATCCAAATAAAGGTGGAAGTATGAGCAAGAACATATAACTACCACATAATCTATCCATTATCTCCCTTTGGCTAAGGAACTAGGTTCTAAATTTGGATAATATACCCCACTATTATTTCATGCTTGAGGTGAGCAGTTTTGAGATAAAATTCAATGGAGGCATGCTTAAATTAAGGTGTAGTCTACTCAATATTAAATTAAATAGGGTGATGATCTAATAATAATATATCATGGATGACCGATAATGGCCTATCATAAATTAGGGAAAAAAAGAAAAGATCTTGCTTAGCCAGCAAGGCTTGATCAAGCCATTGAAATAGCCTATCTTCTCCCTATCAAAAGGTAGACTAGGTAAACTATGGGGAGTCTGAATTTTTTTTTGATGATAGGTAGGATCAAACACCCTAAGTTTTTTGTGCATATAAGACTAGGATTCATGCTCACAAGTGCACCACCTCATTGGAAGGTGTCCTTATTTATCCTCAATCAATTCCACCATGTTGAAATCACGATAGAGGATACATTGCATAGATAGAAGTGAGTTTATAACCACCTCTATAGGGTGGCCCATTACACAAGATCATTAGAGGAATAAAAGTTAACCAAACCAATTATGTGGTTATTAAAGTCAAAAGGGTCCACACCACCTAGTGGGTGGGGTCCGAGCCCCATGAAATAATATTTTGAGTAAATTCTAGAGCCAAAAACATGATATCCCCACCATGCTTAGCTTCATACCTAGTAGCCTGACATATGGATCCATGCCAAATTATTCATGTTTCATTTTGTAGTAAGAATCCATAAATCTTTACCTATTAAAAATAAATAATTTCCATGTTGCTAAAGAGATGACAACTATTCTTGAATACATACTTATGTGATAGATCAATAAGGCCTTGAAAATTCTAAGAGTAAACAATCATTGGGCATTATTAAGGTGCATATCATTCTCCTTTGTGAGATCTTCCAACATAGCAAACTAATTAAACATTAGTTTTTTGGGCAAGAAATCATTGATTCTAAATGGTTATCACTTATGTGCCAAATATTATACCTTTTTGGGAGATTGAGAAGGGATGTGAGAGCACCAAAACACTATTTTATGGTTTGAGGTGACCAAAATTCATTCTTCCTCTGGAATACTCACCTTAGGAGAGGATTGTGACAATGGTGCTAAGGGTGGAATCTAAACTAGAGAGGCCATTAGTTACATAGTATGCATAAGTGGAGGATAATACTTATTAGGCAAAATAGTTTTGCCAGTAGAATTTGAGGCATGGTTATTCCCAATAGGTTTGTAATAAGAATCTTGTGTCCTACCACCACCTTTAAAAGAGTTATTTTTTTTTTTGGTGATGGTAGTCCAGTCATCATTATTTCCATTCTATGGTTTGGATTTAGATCCACCCTTTTCTTGAGGATCAGGGGGTGCATGCACCCTCAAAGGACATTCCAAAATCATATGCTCTAAGGATGGGCACCAAAAGCAAGTATTTGGGAGATTAATATACAAAAAATGCTAAGAAAAATAGTTAGTGATAATTTATATATCAATAGAATATTTCAAATCTTGGGATAAATCCACTTTAACACAAACCCTATTTTTGGGTTGAGCCACTAATATATTTGTCTGCTCATGGTATATGAAGTTACGTATGGGTTTTATGAGCTAGTTAATAAAACCCCACAAGGGGAGAGGCAAACCAAAAAAGTAAACCTAAATGGGGATTTTTAGCTTTGCTTGCTTTGAAACTTGAAAATCTTGAGTCCAGTGAGGAAAGACAACTAGAGTGTTGAGAATAAACCAATTCCCATGGTTAACAATGTATTTGCAGTGCGTTAGGTTTTAAAAGTGAAAAAAATTCCCTTGGTAAGGTTTTTGACTCCTAGTTTCACATCATGGCCTTGGCAATGGTTTTAAACCCATTGCTTTAGAAGTCTCTCAGGGGTGACTTGACCAACAAAATAAATAATCAAAGTAAAATTTTCAATGAAATGACAAGCTTTGTCAAATTCAAGCATATTTAGAACAACATCAGGTAATGGAGAGTTAGAATCATCAGCGTTACCTTGCGAAATACTTTTGGGACAAATTTCCTTGCCTACTTCGGGGCCATGGTTGTGCCTACTTGCTCCAAATTTATCTTCATACACAGATGTAGAGAGGAAGGTGATAGTAATTTAAAATAGGGTACCCCCTTATCACTAAGAGGGTGAATCATCGATCAAAGGCTAATATAAATTCAAACAAAATCAATATCCTACCTAGATCCATAACGATCGGTAGTGTGGCAGGAGTGCCTAAAGGCTCATCAATGTAAAGCTACCAAGTTATATTTTAATTTTTAAGAACATCATTGTTATACCTTTAGGGAGACATGAAAAATGGGGCCATCCTCATTAATACATAACTAATCACATTTTTTACATTGACAACGAAATGAGTGGGAAAAATACATTGGCAATGGCAATTTACAGTGTCACGTGAAAAGCTTGGGTGGTGTTTGAAATGGAAACATACAAAACTTAACAATAATTTCAATAAAAGGAAAAATTAAGAATGAATAAATGATTTACATTTTTAGGGTTAGGTAAGTAAATTTAAAATGGAGGGTATTTGATTTTAGGTAGTAAGGTATGTATCTATAGATATTTGAATAAGAATTTGTTGTTAATATAAATTTAGATTAAATAGTCATTATAATGGTGATAATGGTAAAATGTAATGTAATTAGTTGTTCATAATTACATTTTATTTTATATTTGATATTTTTTTTTCATAAGGAAATTTCAATAAATTTTTTGATGTTTATTTGATCATGATTTATAACCTTATTTTTTATATTTGGCATCTATTTTATTATCACAAGGAAATTTTAATTGAAAATATGATATTTATTTGATGATCACATAGGATTTTATTTTTCAACAATTATAACCACTAAATTATATTTCAATTTATAAGAGGAAAGCATCTCTAGAGCATGACATTAGGGTGTCTTTATATAGGGCTTGAACATGCAACATTACAATGACCTTGTAGGTGAATTTAAGTTGAATTACAATAGATCATTGAGATGTATTTTAGTTGATATGTTTGCATTTTAGAAGGGGTGACATTAAGATGCATTTAAAAAAAAACTTTGAGGATTTTTGAAACCTAATGTTGGTGATTCGTGTGAAATTGTGCAACTACATACACTTATCCTTTGTGCACCTACAAGGACTATGCACAACATAACTTAGAATTTTTCATACTACAGTAATTACATGTGTAGACAAATATTGTGATAATTATGCATAAATAATATTTCACATATCTAAAATATTGCATACTAGTGCATTTTTGGGTAGCACTTCACTTCTGCATAAATCCTCTTCCACCTAGTATAATAAGTGTTGCATCTCACACACCCTATGTGGATATTTTCATCACATTGCATCCACATGGCTTGTAATATGACACTTATTAGTTCAATGACATGTTATGTAATCCCTTAGATTAATCATCCAACTAAACTAGTCAATCACCATACCCTTGGAAGAAGCTCAAACATTTTATGGGGAAAAGATGAAAATACTTAGAGTTATTCTTTTTTAACTTTCAGTAATTGTAGCTTCATTATTTTATTATGGGTATACATATTTAATATATGTACCTTGATTGAGGTCAATGATATACTTAATAATAGTGAGAGATAACATGATTGAGTATCTAACATTTCTCATATGCATTGTATTCACACCTTTTGTTCGAGTAAATCATATGAAGTGTTTCCTCTCTTGATTATATGAATGTGCATTCCTAGCCTTTTTGTATCATTATTCATATTTTTAATTCCCCCTATTAATTCAAATTAAACATTAGTTATGCTTACTAAAAGTATCATTATTTTAATTACATAAATTTATTTTGGTTTACTTTCTATTATTAGTGTAGTTTTTTATTCCATTTAATAGTTTTTACCTACACATGTTATTTATATTTACTAGGTGTTATTTGGTCATTAGGATGATAATCCCATATGCATGAGGATGTTGGGTCATGCCTATATTTCACATATATATGTTTCTTTCCTAAAGCTATTGTAATTAATATGATCAATGCAATTCTAAATACAAGATTATTTCAATTATGCTCTGACTTGATTTAATTCTCAAAAATGAAAATTTGATTTTATTTGCTTACACATTTATAAGTTTATGCTCATATGTTAGATTATATATAGTAAAATATTAGATGATTCCATCATGGTATCACAATGATACTGGTAAAACAAACATTAGTTTATTATTTTCTTGAAATCTTGATTATATTTTGATTTGTATTCTGATATAAATTGTTGAGAAGAAATAAATTTGAAGATTTGTGTGTTCATCTATAGTCTTATTCTCTTGTTGGCCTTAGAATTTTTTTGTTTCTTGTTAGATGACTTTTGGTGAGTTGGCATAATTTTATCAAACAAATAATTATCATTCAACCTATATATTTTCATAAGGTTGATTTGCCTAAAAATAGACATGAATGTGTTTTGTTTTTGGCGTATAAGTTTTTTTTTTAATAGATAAATGTATATTCAACACATTGGTTGAATTATTTTTCATCCTCCTCCAATGCTATTTGATTGTAATGGATGTGATGTTTCATGTTCAATTTTGTGGTTACTCATCAATCCCCTAATTGATGCATTGACATTGAACCCAAAGAGATCACCCTCTAGCTTATTTTTCATTGTCTATACAAGCAAGTTGTACTTCTACATGAGGATTCAGTGTAGTCAAGGTCTTATAATATATAACTATTAACATGTCATATTTAGTTTGGAGAATTTTATATTATTTTTTTTGTCATAGATCATGTTCTTAATTCACATCAATTCATGATATCCTCCTGTTATCTCTTATGATATTATCCTCTCTCCTTGAACTATTATTTCTTATGATAATTGATTCATTTTGTAAATAACTCTTCTCTTTATCAAGACACCACTATGAGAGACTTTTTTTCTATACTTGAGATGTTATTTTATAGAATCCACATTAGTTCCTATATATAATGTTGCTCTTCCAAATCCATCAAATATTTTTAATTCAGAGGAGTATACTATATCTAGTGATATTACACCTATAAATAGCATCAATGACTCATATGTTCCTCCAAATACTCATTCTACATATTTGAGTGTTTTATTTGTAGTCTATTCTTTAGTTTCAAGGGTTTTTGAGCCATGATTTTCAATTCACATGGACATTTTTCAGTAAATGTTCCATGTTAGTGTTTTGATAGGTCTACTTTAGTGGCATTACCTTTAGTTCTTATGATTTATCTTTCCATAACTATGATGCATTAAATTTTAAACCACTTTCAGATATCTTCATACTGGGCCTTCATTTTCAATTGTGGAATGGTTAGATTTATAGGGCACTCATTGTGTTCTTCCAAATGTTTAAGGTAAGAAACATTGTTTGATTCAAATGAATATTCTTTAGTCTTCAATCATATGACCTTGACATCGCCAATAATTATTTTACGAGCACTATTTTAAGTGCATGCTACTTCAACATCATCTTTAGGGGAGCCTTCTAGCTCTATTTTTCTTCTCTCTCCAATTCTTGAGGGTGTATTTTATCTCTCTTTTTTTTGGGGGAGTTATTATGGGTGTTATTTCTTATCACTTTATGAGACTTGATTTTTACTTGGGTACCTTATTAGGCCTAGTTGTCTAGACACAATTATTTTACCCACCTAAGCTACTCTTAAGGGGAGTCTTAGTGTAGATTATTATTCTATTAAATAGTTTTCCCCTATAATTGTTATTTATATTTCATAGGTGTTATTAGGTCATTGGAAAATATAATCCCACATGCATGAGGATGTTAGATCATGCCTATATTCCAATTTATCTACCTTTTCTAAATCTGTTGTAATTAATCTAATCAATGAAATTTTGAATACAAGATTATCTCATTTTTTATCACGTTTTTACTTCATTCTCAATAATAGAGTTCTTATTCTCTTTTTTTCTACATTTTTAATATTTTGGTCATGTGTTTAATTCCCTCTAGTTTTATCTCAGATGATTCTATCATCTAAAATATTACACAATAGACACACTTCATAAACTCAAATATTAGATATCCAAGTGTAAGGTTATGCCCTACACAAAATATCCTATATCCCATTGTGTGGATCATATGTATTAGAGCATATCATATTTTCTATGCTTTCAAATATGCAATCAAAATAAGATAAGGATTACTATTAAGATCTAATTCAAGCCACCTAGAATAACTCTATAGAAAAATTAATATGGGTGATGCCCTAAAAGTAACCTAATGCAACTCCATACATCCACAAGCTCATTATAGATTCCCTAAAAGTATATCACACTAAAATACTTAGATAAATTTGTGAGTTGATGCCATAACACAACTTGATAGATTCAAATTATCTCTTAGAACATGATCAATAGCAGTTTCACCAATGTTATCAATCTTATATTTATATTAAGATGTCGCATTTATGTTTAATGGGCTATATATGCCCTATTTGAGTTCCCATCATATGTAATTAATAAATTTACTGTATGGGTTGATCAAATATGGCATAAAGGATCCAAATATACATTAGGTTGTCATATTCTTTTTAATAAACTCAATACATCCTATTTCGGTGCCTCATACAAAAAATTAAGTGGTTAGTTGCACGAGGAACTAAAATCAGGAATATCATGTGTGATTTTACATAATTTTATCATATTTGTATTTAGGGGGATTTATATACCATATTTAAATGCATTAAGAAAATAATCAAGTTTTTGGTTTTAAAAGGCACTCAATTAGGTCATTTCAAGTCTAAATTGTTTTGTTGCATGTGGAATTCAAATAGGGAATATCAAGTGTGAATTTAAATTAAGCTATCACACTTATATTTAGGGGGTTTGATATGCCTTATTTTACTTATTTATGGAACTAATCAAGTTATTGGTTACACTAGGAATTAAAAATTGTCATATCAAGTCTAAATTTACATTGGTTTATGTAATTTTTGTTTAGTGAGGTGATATACCCTATTTAAGTGTTATGTGTAGCCTGTCAAGTTATTGGTTATATAGGGCACCTAAATATGGTACATATCAAGTCTAAATTTAGATTAATTTATCTCATTTGAGTTTAGGGGACTTGATATGCACTATTTTAGTGTAATTTATAAATAATATAGTGACTGGTTTCATAAGTCACTCAAAAAGTGAATAATGGGTCCAATTTTACATTAATTTGTCACATTTATCTCTAAGGGACTTGATAAACCCTATTCAAGTACACTGTGTAGCCAATCAAGAAATTGGTTGCATGAGGCACTTCAAAAGGTCATATCATGTTTGCTTTTTCATTAGGTTATCTTTATTGTGTTAATGGGACTTTATTTTCCCCATTTTAGATTCATTATTTTTATTAGGTTGTCTTTATTATGTTAATGGGACTTGATGTTATCTATTTTCGATCCAAGTGGAAAGATTTGAGTGATTGGTTTATAGGGAAATTAAATAGGGAATATAAAATTTGTATTTATAGTAAATTTTCAAATTTGTGTTTAAGGGGCCATATATTGCCTATTTGATTTCTTTTGAAATGAATAAAGTGAATTCTTGCACAGGGAAATCAAGTTGGACATATTGACTCCTAATTTTCATTAGGTTATTGCACTTATTTTTAGGAGGCTATATATTTACTATTTAAGTGCTCTGTGTAATGAATCAATGGATTTATTTCATAGGGCATTCAATTTTGGTATATCTCATGTGAATTAACATTGGTTTATTACATTTGTGTTTATGGTGATTGATATTCGCTATTGGAGAGCCTCATGCAATGAATCAAGAAATTAGTTGCACGAGGCACTAAAATAAGGAATATATAGTCAAAATTTACAATCATTTTTCATAGTTATGTTTATGGGGACCAATATTCCCTATTTGAGTGCCTAAAACAAAAAATAGAATTATTTGTTTCATGGAGAATTCAAATAGAGAATACTACATCTAAATTTACAAATTACTTTATCAAATTTTTATTTAGGAGGCTCAACATTCCCTATTCAAGTTCTTTGTGCAACAATCACGTGATTGGTTTCATGGGGAGATTAAACATGGTTTAGAAAGTAAAAAATTACATTAGGTTACACAATTTGAGTTTATGGATGTTGATATGCCTTCTTTAACAACCCCATGCAACAAATCAAGTCATTCATTTAAAAAGACACTCAAGAATGCATTTCAATAGAGTCTTCAGAGACTTTTTGCTGACATGTTAATGGAGGATTATTATCCTATCTACCACTTTGAGGATGAATACATCAAGTTTCACTAATTATTTAAATATAAGGGGCACTCAGTGGAAGACTATGCTAATGAGTTCAAAGACCACACCATAGCCTACATGATAACTTCAAATAAAAAATAAGGATTTCAAAGTGCATTAGATGACTTTCACATTATACCCCTATGAAGTACATCAATATGCATCTAAAATATCATTTTAGACAACTTGTAATCATAACACACCAAATAATTTGGTAAATTATGTTAGT
>JARHVA010006630.1:862500-867199 GCA_037957365.1 Torreya grandis | reverse complement strand
AAAATGATAGAAATGGTTCAAATTTTATTTATCCCAAAAATACACATGATGCATATTACACAATAAATAAGCATGTCATATGGATGCACATGATTACAAATAACACCAAATATAAGGTTAAAATTATAAAGCATGAAAGGTATGATGACCAAAATGATGATGGCCTATGGGATTTTGACAAGATTTAGTAGCCAAACTATAGGTAATAATTTTCATTGACCTGTGGTTTTATTTATTTTTTATTGGAAAGGTTAATAGAAATATATTTTACTTTAGATTTTGAAAAACACCAATTTCATTTATTAGTGGAAATACATTTGAAAAGTATTACAAACACACTATGCTAGACACAAGTTATAATAGGGACATGGTTAATTCATGGCTCCTTACCAATAATATCAACATCAAGTTATAGTATTGGGATGGAAACCCAAGTAACATTATAGTCTAAGGCCCTACCTTTGCTATTACCATTGCATCCTTTAGACTAGTGGTGAAAATCACTATGGTCCTCTTAAATAAAATATATATTTTTTCAACCATTACTTACATGAATGAGGTATGGGTCCATTTTATGGAAATAATTTTGAATTTCAATAAGATTATAACCTTAGAAGATATTATCATCTCTAAGATTATTTTGATAATTAAAAAATTGGTAAGTATACTAGATGGTAACTTCTATATGATGTCCTATATGGTAGATGTTATGACTATAATTGTGAATTATTCCTATGAGAAACCCTATCAACCATCTCTAAACTACCCTAAGGACAATATATGTGATGAGATTAATATTTTTCATGTGTACAAATTTAGAAATAACATGAAAAGGTTAATTGAGACTTTATACTCCATGGTATATCAAGCAATCTGTGGGAACAACATGCCCAAGATGTCTAACCCTATAAAGAAAACCATTCAAAATATGGGTGATTACTAGTTGTACCTCAAGTACACTATAATCAATATTTAAGGCACTAGGGGAACACCGTTTGTACATACTAAGGATTGTGTCTAATAAAGTAGATGGGTAAGAAATTACTACTCAATTGGATAACAATATAGACACTAAATTGAGGAGGGCCAAAATAACATCTATCCATCCAACTCCTCTCATTATTGGTAGAGTATAGTACACAAGGTGAGAAAAAATCCAAGTTATTGTAAATATTATGACACACTATGGTTTTAAATAGTCACCCTTCAGACATTGGGACCCTAGGAAGAATATCAAAGATTATATTATAAAATATTAAATAAAAATGAGAATCAACTATGGACATTGGTCCTATGATCATGACAATGTGTTCATGAATGCACTAAATTATCTATAACGATGCACATACTCAACATGTCCATTATTATGACACAAAGGATCCAATATGGTCCTTACTATTAGTAAATAAGATGACAAGAGAATTGAGAAAGAAAAATGCATTTCTAGACTTGTTTATAGCCTCCCTCCTTAGGCAAAATAAAAAATACAAGATCAAATTGTCCCTTCTAGGGAAGCTTATGTTGAAATAAAATATGGAACACCTCCAAGTTACCATGCATACACAATTGTTGATACTTTTATTGAACAAATTATGGAGGAACCAACAAGTAAAAGTGGAGAAATTGGTATATTTTATGTGTTACCTCTACCTCCATTAACTATAGCATAGCAAGTAAGTATTGATTATTTATTGTCTCAATGTCATGTTACTTCTCATCCTTTATCTCCATGAGTAGTGATCCCTTGGTCATCTAGGCATCCATCTCCATCACCACCTACCACCATCATGGTTCATTAAATTCCCTTTCCACCTTATATTGAGCCAACATATATTGTTACAAAACCAATGATTAAATATAAAATAGAACTGAAGACTCCTTGTGTTTTACCTCAAAATGAGGAAGTATAAGGTAAACAAGAATATGTTTCCATGAAAATGGAAGAAGGAAGAAAAGGAATAAGAAGGATAGACCTAGTTGAGGACTATGATAGTGAATAATAATAAATGATAATTTTAAATTAATAAGAATGGGTTTGTAAGGCTAAGTAACACATGGTAAATAGAATCATTTGATGAGATTACACAAACATTTAAAGGAGTTGAATAGATGGCTAGGGAAAGCACATATTTAGGAAGAACATAGCTACTATAAGAATCTAAAGGAGTCAACTAAGGATATGTTACCTTGGTGGCTTTTAAATTTTTAACAAATAGAGAAGGAGATGCAAAATCAAAACTACACATTATAACATAGGGGCATCCCCATCTCTACCTCCAAACTTTCCACCTTAGGACACTATAGCAATTGATGATCCAATTATTCCTCCCCAAGTTGTAATTATTCCAATTCCTAATTATTTATCAAACCCCTTAGTTACTACAACTACAATTGGTTTAGTAAATATTTTGCATTCTTTTCATTCTTTGAGTCAAATGAACTAGCCTCTGGCAACTACAATGCCAATTTTTAATAAAACATCCTAGCTTACTACTATAGTCCCTAACACTATTAATTCAACTATTTGTGATTCATAAACTTATGTCATTAATTATTTTCAAAACCTATTGAGCACCCAAGTGACCTATTCCTTTGTTAGTGGAACCAGTCTTCAGTCCCTTGAGATAAGTAAAAGGGTACATTTTGAAAACCTAGTGTCAACCTCAATTTTTTATACATTAGCCATCCATCCTATGTTAAATATTTATATATTCCTATTTACTAATCAAATCAAGTATACTCACATATGGTTTTTGTCTATAAATCATCAAGGAGAAAAAAAATGTAATTGATACACCAATCCAAATGTAGGTTTTTCTATGGAGAAAAGTTATTCCTCATTTACCTATAGTAGGGTCAACATACCCTATGGCCATTATTATATAGGATCGATCCCATTCACCTAATACTATATAAAAATCAAAACAAATAGGGTAAACAAATCAAATAAATCAAAAATTTGCATTAAACATTCCTTCATAGATTCAACAATTACAATAGGAAGAAGTAGGAAGACATGATTTATTGATTATAGAGCAACCCAAATTTACTTTTCATTTTGATATAAATACTAACACCTTGAGAAAGTTTAATGGAAAAACTATGGGTGTTAAAGATCAATAGGTTAAATTGGAACAAAGACAAGATATATTCTCTTTAACAAAATATAGAAAAGTAAATCCCTTAGACTTGGATAGATATAGATAAGATCCCTACACTTTCGTAGATGTTGTTGAAGAAGTTATAAAATAAATTTTCAATTTTTTGATTAGACTATTCAAAGGCCACTAGAAAGGATCACCATCTAGGATCCTATGGAAATTGTGGACAACCTACATGGTATAGTTAGGAAGTTATTTGATACTATCAGTTTAATAAGGTCTTCAAATGCCACATCACAACCCAAGTGGGGAGATATTATTCTATTATTGAATAAAATAAATAACATTGATGAAAATTTATGATTCATAATCCAAGAAACATAAAATAAGGAATATGACCATTTAAATTTAATAATAACATATGATGTTGCATGGACACAAAAATAAATTACTAAAAAAAATGATAGATTACTTGAGTGTAATGAAGAGATAAAAACACTAGTTAACAATTTTCAAATCAAGAAAGGGAAGTTGTCTCTATCTTGATAGATCTATGAGTCACTTAGGTGGGCACTCCACAAGGGCAATTGTTCCTAAACACATTTTTTTAAATATCATAAAAGCAACAGTTGATAGCATTAAATGTGATATTGAGGGCACCATTTATATAACTAGTGATGAAATAATGCAAATGGTGAATTTTATAAGAGATGAAATCATGGGAAATGAGGCACTACCTACTGAGGTTAGATCTAAATTGGGAATGCACAAGAAGTTGATGAACAAGTTCCAATAATTATTAAAGATATATTTTCTTGATTTTGAAACCATAGACATTGATTTATAATAAAACCATGTGCTATATATATAAAGGGAAGCCACCAATAAAATAACTTTAGTAGTAAGGGTCATGCCTACTCTACCTTAGGGTACTCAATTTCCTAGATACAAACTAGTGAAGACAACTATAGCGAAAACTACATTTGTATCCACTTATATAATAGTTACAATTCCAATGATAGTTCCAATTTTAACATAAGTTACAACTTCAGTCTCATCGAGTCTAGACTCTACAATGATTATGTTATAGTTTTCTTCTTCTAGTTGAGCCATATCTTCACATTTATAAATATAGATATGTATTTTCATGTTCTAGTTGATATGGAAATATTAGTTCCTAATTTTCATTACATGTATAGATTATATTTTAGTCAAAGAACTCAACTTATAAGTAATCATCAATGTACATGCATGTTTTGCATGTAAATTAGCATACAATTATATTTTTGGACATGTATTTTTAAAATTTTCATGAGAAATGAGGCCATCCCAAGCTTATATATACTTGTATACTCCTAGTCCCAAAAAGAGGATAATTTTGGCTATTAAAATTAATAATAAATATTGAGGAAAGTTTTCCAATTGATTTTGATATGCAAATCTTGATTCTTATTCAAAATTTTGGATTTTGTAAGAAGTTATGTCATTTTAGTTTCTTAGTCTTCCAGTTGTATATCAGTTATCTCTTGTAATATATAGTTATTAATATTGAGCTATTATTGATTTTAATGTCTTTTTCATATTAATAATAATCCCCC
>JARHVA010006630.1:802500-857500 GCA_037957365.1 Torreya grandis | reverse complement strand
AAATGATTCATATAAAGGAAAAAAAAGTCTACCTAGATTCACCTTGGAAGTGAAGCTCATGTAGCTAAATATGAGTATGATAATTTCAGTCTGCATATTTTGAACGTGATGCAAAGAAGTGTCCTATAATGAAACATGCAAAAATTATTTCTTAGGAGATGATCAAAATCAAAATACTATGCTAAAATAAATTAATTGAGTAAAGTTGAGTAAAGAGAGAGGAAGGGAATGAATACACCTCATTAGGTCTGTAAACCAATGAATAAACCTAGTGACAACTTGTGTGTTTAAGTGTACATATTGAATATATCATTGAATATCTTGGATTGAATTGATGGCTTTCTCAACTTCATATGGGTGGCCCAAGAACTCAATCAAGTTTGACTCCATCATTTCCCACCCCTAATTAGTTGATCTTGATCTATAAATACCTTGGATAAGATTGTAAGTGTGTCTAATCCTCTCATGTGGGTGGCTCAATAACTCAGTTAGGCCATGACTCCATCATTACACACCTATTGAAGTAGATGAGTCTATAACTTAACTATATAAAATGTTGAAAGTATATAACTGAGTAAATATAGTTGTGTATGTTGGATCTGTAACCATTAGGGTATATTAGGTGGCTTTGGGCCACTCAAGAATGCCAACCACTATAGATGGAGTAAGCCATGAATCTAGTGACAACTTGGAATGTGATAAAAATTGTATATAACATAGGGAATGACATGGAATTTTCCATTCCATATGATCAATATGTGTGTAGATTATTATATGGAAACTATGTGCTATACAAATGCACCTAATCTAGTATCTAGGCATATTGAATCTAAACTGTGTATGTAATAACCAAATCTATGTAGCTAAAATGAATGTGGGAGTGATGATGCCACATATTATGCCCCCAAATATGAGTAACAAGTATGAATATTAGCTATAATGAATGAATCCAATCAAAATATGAACATAAATATCAAACCTATGATTGTATCAGTGTAAATCTATATTATACCTGGTGTACTAGTCCAAATGATCTAGACTATCCCAAATATAGGGATACTAGATTTTAATTCATTGTAGTGGATAGTAGTGTTATGTGGTACTAGTGTCCCAATATAGCCACTAATTCTACCTAGATTGAAATATAGGTGATTTAAACTATTGTTTGAATATATTTTTTCATGTGTCTTCCCTGAGTCTGATTTCTCAAATTATGTCTATGTGCTAAATTTTATCTATGAAAAGAAAAGTATAAGATTGATATCTATGAAAAACCCTTATAGATGCCCCATATTTTGAGGGTATTTGTGAAATCTATGTAATAATTTCCCTCTAAATAATTATCTCTACATAATGTGTTAGCTAAAGCATGTGCATGATATTATAAAAACAATGTACAAACATAACATCAAGATGTAAATGAATATGAGCATAATTAGGTAATGTAAGATGTATGTTATAATCTATAATTTCAAAAGGATGTTAAGGCATAAGGAATAAATGTATAATAAAAAATGTAAGTATTAACCTATGGGGATGTGGTATGACATCCTCATGACACCCAAGTAGGAAGGGTAAATGCATGAGGTTCCACATGGAATTGAAAATTTGTATGTGTGTGTAACAATAAAATACAAGTTTCATAGTGTAAAAAAATATAAATAATCATACATAAAAGCACATGAGGCACATAAAATATAGGCCAAGGGGCCATAATATAAGGGATGTGGGCACATGTCACTAAATACAAGAATGAAGACATATAAGGAAATGTTCAAATGTCCACATATGAAAGTAATAAGAAGTTTGGCTCAGAGCCAGATAGAAGAACATGTTCTAATGTTTTCATATAGAAGTATGAAAGAACTCATAACGGACATGGGCACATATCCAAGGCATACAAATATATAAGTGGTGTAGAGTCAAGTAATAATGGCATATTAAAATGACGTCAAAGAAGGAAGAAGCATAGGAACATAGTCAAGTATAATTTAGGAAAATTATAAATGAAATAATGTATAACTGTGTAGTAAAAATCTATGTAGATGTTAGGATGCATATATACTGAGTCTAACTATTGATAATTGGTAAAAAAATATGAACAATGAGGAACAATGATAAGTATCTAAATAAACCAATGCAAAAACTAGAATTTATAGTATGTAATGATAAAACCTTATAGTATAACTATGTATGAGATGCCTCTAAGTGGGTGGATACATCAAATGTATAAATCTATATTAGTCCGTAATGAGTATATGATAGCTAGTTTAGCTCAATGTAAGGCAAAAAATTCTTATCTAGAATTTGTAAGCACTTGATAATAACAAGTGAAGCATATGTGTATGATAAAACTGACTATACTAGGATAGCTACTAATATGAAATATCTAGTAAGTAGTAGAAATGAAAACATAATAATTCATATAATTTGTAAATTTTGTGTTTTAAAAATCTTTGAATGTTTTTGTATTTTGACATGTTATATTATCTTTTTGTTTTCTAAGTATAAGATATGTACAAGAAAATGAAAAAAAACTATGTATATATATATATATATATATATATATATAGAGAGAGAGAGAGAGAGAGAGAATCGTGTATAAGTTTAGAAACTATACTAAATAATTATTCTCATGGGAGACTCACTATCATCATGACCTATGTTGAATAGGGGAAATATGATCATACATGTGATGTGAAATGGAAACTATGAGCTCATGATTTGTTATGATGTATAATCTAAGTTTGAAGCCACCTATATGGTGATGTTATGATGTTATGGAATTGACTATGATGCCTTGTTAAATGTAAGGACTTTAGAGACCCATTTGGTATAATTAGAAGCTATAGGTGATATAGGTGTCCTATGTTGAGAAATCTTAGACCCAAATAAAATTGATCTCAATATTAACTTTGTAGAGGAAGGCCCTTTAGAATCTATGATTTATCATAGATGTAAGGGTCTCTCTAGTAAATGTCTTTAAAGGAGAGTATGAATTCATGTAGATACCATAGGAATATACCTAACTTACTCTAAGGACTTTTCTACACATTATGATGTATGTATAAGAGTTGTACTCTCCACTATAACTAATAATTATGTAATATATAGTAATGGTGTTGGAACTGTAGCTATAAATTGTGTTATAAATGCTTGTGGGATAGATATAGGATACTTATATGGGACACCCTCATCCTTAACCACCTAATTAGAATTTTTATAATTTATGCATTAGTGTATTACATATGGGATGGATTAGAGTTGCTATAACCATGGCCTACCTAATAATATATCGAATACACCTATACTAGGTACTACTAAGAGCCAAGTGGTTATGTGTGCTAGTCCAACCTATAATGGAATCATAGTCTCCTTGATGGAACTCTAAATGTGGCCACTAAAACCAATAATTACTATAAGAGTGTCATAGTGGACATGCTTATGCTTGACCCATTATCAACCATAAGACTATGAATAGGATGGTGGTTTATGTATGTTAGTATGAAGTGTACATGTAAATATGTGTCACCATCAATAATATCCTACTCTAAAACTATGATAAATGGTCTAGGTGGCACTCTAGTGTGATAAATTCCAATAATTTTATGCAGTGGATGTGTCTTCTATATAATTATGTGATAGGAATATGGAGGTAGATGTGCTTGGTATGTATAGTGAACACCTAATGTGCCCCTTGCCTCATTTGTTTTATGATTTAGGAAATGGTGTGAATATATATTGAGTGACTTAGCCTCTATTTTTTATTATTTTGTTGCCTCGATGGGTGTGACCACATCAATAATTTTAGCCTCAATGAGATTTTATATCTTGTGATTTAGGCTAATTCATTTGTTTGTTATGTGTCTTAGTGCCCACTGATACTAATAAAATGCATTTTAATCATAAATATTTGGAAGAGGTCATGTCATATCAAAAAATTTAATGGGAGGGAGAGATATGACATTGAATTCCAATAATTATTATAGAACCCATGTTGGTTATTATGTATCATTAGTAAAAACTCTATGCTAATGAGTATATAAAACCAATATGAGAGAAGGCACAAAAGTTGTGTTGACTATGGCCTTTTGATCACTTTTGTTTTTTATGGGCCTTAACTTGTATGGAGGTTTGTTTTAACTCTAGATAGTTGATTATTATCCATTTGTGTACTTGATTTTTCCCATTACTAAGATCTTAACCTCTCTTTCCTTGACTATGTAGCACATATTGGTAAATGAGGGAAACTTCTTTAATAAGACACCTTCATGTTGTGCTAGTAATTAACTCTATAAATATATCATGGAGGCCTCTATCTACCATGGGGTTAGTCAATTTGTATAATATTGTCTTGTATCACAAAATATAATTAGCAATAAGATCATTTGACATGTACTTTAACTGTGCCACTTGTGCATATGATATCTTAGAAATGATATTGATAGAGAAGTGTTCTAGGAATATATTAGCTAAAGTATTGGATGCTATTAAAAATTGATTATGAAAATCATAGAACCACTATAGGTCATAATGATTGAGACTATGTGGAGGAAATAACTTCATAAGAAGCCAATCATTGGAAACATAATCTAAGCATGATATGTGAAAGGATTTGAGGAGATGCTTCGGGTCACCATTTCCATCATATAATGTGATCTTGGGTGGATTTAAACCTAATGGGAAAGGATTTTATGCTATGTGATGTGTCAAATGTGTATGTAAGATAATGTTAGAATCCAAGGCATGTGATGGCCTTGCTACTCCCTTCTTGAGATGTAACATCTTGTATTATAGAGTAAGAAACTCATGAATAAGGGATTATACATCTATAGTAGAGGAACTAGCCAAGAGTGTTGTATCTATCCTTGATGGTTGAATAACAATATTGGGTTATGTTATTTGAGTTGGTTAAGTTGACTATGTTGAACCCACTAGAGGTGTAACAACTTTATTAACTAGAGGGGTTGTATATTGACCATTATTTGTCTTATTATTAATTTAAAATATGGCATGTAAAATCTAAGCATGATCAAGGGGTTATTTTCAAATTCTATCTTTGAATCCTTGTAATAGTTGATTTTTGTTCATAATTATGTCATTATTTTTAAGTGGAGGTAATGTGCCCTAATTATTGATGTGGATATCATATTTCTATTGTTTATATTATTCATATTTGGATGCATTGTGTATGTAATAGGAAATATAATAGATATACAAATAAATCCTACTTCAAGTAAGAGAGTGTAGACACTAGAAATCTACACAGCTATGCTTCCAAATGTTGACAACCCCTCAAACCTAAATATGACCCTCTTGAGACTAGTTTACACAAATTTGGCCTAACCAAGCCCACCTACAGCTAGGACCTCTTTATTTTATAACCTAAACATCGATGTTTAGGGTAACCATTGATGATCACCATGATAAAACCTAACTATCAATGGTCAGGATCCACCTTCTTAACAAAGCACATATAAACCATCCATGTTACTTTGTTAAATATATATTATCTAAGTCCTTTTATGGGATTTTGCATGGAAAATTTGTATTTATATGGACTAGTTACACCTTCACTTCCACCTCTTGATTGTGCATATAAGAGAGAGAGGCCTAGGAGGTTAAATCCATCTATAATAATTAATAGGAGCTTGGGGATATAAGAGTTTTCTTTTTATGTCAATCAAGTCAATAAAAATTATTAAGCATCATCAATAATCTCATTAAGAGTCAAATTTTCATCTCGTCTCAACCAAGCTCTTGACTAAAATTACTCTACCAAAATCAATCCAAATTCCACCAACAGGCTAACGGCTTCAACCACACACAATCAACTTTTGTGATTTCCTATCTATAGGTCTTCCTCCCAAGCCAAACAAGATCTCTTCATAATCTTCTAATTTAATTTGTGCATAAACAAATAGTTTTTTTAACCACACATGTATTGAGTTTCTTTTCTCTCTTCCCTAAAACATTAAGTGAAAATTTACATGAAACATTATGGCATGCCCAGTGGGACTTAGAGTATTTACTAGCTTTTTTATTTACATTTATATGATCTTCTCTCTATCTGTGCTCATAATTTAAACTAAAATTTCTTTTGGGATTAAAATTAACTTCATCTATTACTTGATTTTAACATTAGTTGACTTTGAATTAAAGCATATTAATCTTATCATAGCACCACTTTTGTTGCACACACTAGCCAAACCACTTTCATCAATAAGACATTAGAATAATTTGAGACAAAGCTTGACAATGATTTCATCACTTATAAGTCACCTTATCATTTCCTAAGAATCCTACTTGGAGGTCATTACCAAGGGGAGAACCAACTCAACTCTCTGGTTAAGTATAAACTTTTACTATCAATATATATTTGCTAAGCACCTGACACCCTTATTGTTGTGGTGTGTGAAGTGAGGGAGTAGTCCCCAATACCAAGACACATATTGATTCCAATAAAAATTATTTTGAGCACCTAAACAACCTAAAACTAACCATAGACTAATTCTATATTACTTGATATATAAGCCAACTTCTATCACACATTCTCATAAACTAAGGCATAAGCTAAAAGAAAGATTAAAACTAACCTCTAAGCTTAATGTACTTTATAGTGTGTGTCTTGATTGCCTTGATAATTTTCTTGTCTTCTTCCTATTTGAGTGGTGAGTTTATTCTTTTTTCCTTCTACTTTTCTTGTATGGTTCTCACTTGCTAGTAGAAAAAATACCTAGTAGAGTATAACCCATCACTCAAATTAACATCTTCTACCTCTTCATTTATATAATATGTCTTAGAGGTAGAAGAATCACCTCATCCATTATGGAGCCCTACTTTCTCTCAGTTATTTTCCCATGGAGATGTGGACTTCACCACTTTTTTAGACAACAATCTAGTTTCCCTCTAGCACTACCATAACACCTCCCCTCACCATGCCCTAGTTCCAACTCCACCTCAGGATCCTCCTTATGGCATGCCATCCTACCTTATGAGGGGTATCCCTATTGTTGTGGGCACCACCTAACCTTCAACTACTTAGACATCTTCATCTAGTAAGCCCTTTAACACCATAGCTAAAAACCAACTTATCCAACCAACTACTACCCTTACACCTTCTACCCCTACCAATGACTCCCTCACCTTAGGAACAACCCTACCATTAACCCATCATGATCCACTTATTACTAGAGCACCTACCACTGACACTACAAAATTTCCCTCTGTCAACCCCAACCCATTAGTCAACACCCCTTTACCAATCTTATGGGTATATATCCCTTATACTTCACCACCTATTAGCATGAAGGTCTCTACCTCTCCTTTTGTTACCAACCCAACTACTTTTCATGCCTAATACATAAGAATCCCTCAGTAGGTACTTATCAAACTTAATCTAGGATACATCCATAACCTATAAGGGTATGTACCCACTACTCTACCACCATCATCCACATATCCTTACATACCACCCACCCAACCTTTAGCATCCACATTCAAAAATGTGACATCCTCTCAACCACCCAATAATTACCAATATGTTACCCAATATCAACCACAGTATCCACCTTATAACCCTTTTGGTCCACCATATCAAATTGACCTAATGAAGATGCTCATGGATAAGATGACAAACCTAGAATAATCCATTTTATGGGATCATAACATATTTTCCTATGAGCATATTTGTAATGAACCTATTCATCCCTCTATCCCTATCAGACCTTGCCCTCCTCAGTGGGAGCTTCCAAAATTTACCAAATCTTAGATCAAGGAAAACCCCCAACAACACCTTAGGTATTTTATGCATGCATGTTACATCATTGATTATGATGATGCCCTTATCCTCTAAACCTTCCCCATGTCTTTATCTAGCCTAGCACTTGATTGGTATAGTTTCCTTATCAGACATTCAATATTTTCTTTCACCCAACTAGCTCAGGTCTTCTTAGATCACTTTTCCATTAACATTTATAAGAAGGTCTCTATCACTGATCTCTATACTATTAGATAATTAAATGACGAGTCCATTGTTGATTTTGTCACCCATTAGATAATATTGATTAATTAACTATCATTTTCCTTGCCTCAACCTAAACTTATAGAGCTTTTTGTTCGAGTTTGCACCAAACATATATCTTCTACACTACATGTCCAAAGCTTTAGAATTTTTGATGAAGATTTTACCATGGCACATAAGCTATAACATTGAGCCATAGATGAGGGAAATGGAACTTAAAAAACAAAAACTCTACCTTCAAGACCAATGAAACCTCTTCCTCCAAACCAGGCAACCAAGCTAACATTAGAACCAAGAGCAAGGGAACCATGAATGTAGTTGTCCTTATAACCACCCCTCCACCCAATATCAATCATAAAAATTCTCCCATTACCTTCAACCAAAACATAAAGAACCAAAACCAAAGTAAACAAAATAGTTCCCTCTAATTGGATAATATTATGCCTTAGTTTTAGAGAAATTACTAAAAGGCAACCTCATATAGCTTCCCCCTATCAAACCTCCTCAATAGTTTGATTCTTCTCATCCAATACCTACTTGGTAAAATAATAATTACCTTCTTGTTTCTCATTGGGTAATTTTACATGACATTATTACATGTAATGCTTTCAATAATGTTGTTCATAGCCTTATCGAAAAGGGGGAACTCATGTTGGATAATCCCAACACCCCTCAAAATCAAGCTCTTGATTTATTCAAGAAGCTTTTTCCCAAATATTTCCCTACCAAAACTAAGAACACATAATCTAAATGTTCTCATGATGACCACACGGTCAATATGGTCCTTAATACACTTATCAAATGGGGAAGTTACCATCCAAACTACTTATTTCTCCTCCACTTCACCCACCCAGGTGGTAGAGTCACTTTCCCTTATTTCAGAGGCCCAAAGCGAGGAGGTTCCTTTTTACTTATCTTCACTCATAGAGTATTTAGAATCATCAAATACCCTTTTTAGTAACATATCTAAACAAAAAACCATTCCTAATCCACCATCTACTTTAACCATAGGATAAACCACAACTATGGACATCATGCCCAGGGGAGTAACTTTTTGATAAACACCACTCATAGAGAAACCACCTAGTCCAAACTTATATCCCTTGATTAAGGAAATTAATAAGGCTACCAATCCTCCTCCTCAACCCATATGTATATCCTTTACACCCACTACTGGGGAGGCTAGACTAGTATATAAACCTTTTCCAAACTCATTCAAAAGTTAGGTATGGTCACAAAACTAGACATGGATCAAATCAATTTCAAGCAATATATAAGGATTCCTTACATAAACAAACCCAAACTTTCCATCACACCTTTAACCAACCAATCCATCATTTTTCCACTACCTCTTAAATAAATTAGAACTTCTACCAACCCCTCACCTTCTCCATCAACCAAAACAACCACCTCTCCCATGACCACACCATTAACCAAACCTTACAAAACTCTTGGTGCCTTCCCTACATGAATCTTGGTTCACCCATATTTTGAAGTGGAATTATCCTCATCTAAGCTTATACCCAAACCAACCAAGGAGGCAAAAATATTGAATAGCCACATGTCTAGGATTCTACCTCACTCTACCTTGCCTTCTATATTAAGGCCTCATCCCTCAACTTTGACTAAAAATCAAGCTCCTTTTAACATATGTCATTCAACACCTTTGGTTACACCATCCCACTTACTATCTAATTCATCAGTCATCAAATTACCAATATCCAAACTATCAAACTCAAACACCCCAACCACCATCATGCCCAAATCAAAACCATTGACCAAAAAAACCACCTTACCTAGACCCTCTCTCACCAAACCCATTTCTACCAACACACCCATCTTACCAATGGAAACCACAACCTCTAGACCTTTCCTACCTCTAGCTTAATCATATACAACCATTTTCTAAATGTTAATGCAAGCCTCTTACCTAACTTTACCCCTTATAAATCCATTAAATCTTATTGTTTTAAAACTATCTTGGTATAACGATCATCAAATTTATTCCTATCATAAGACACTCGAGCATGACATGGAAAATTATAGATCTCTCCAAGACATTATCCATCCGTTTTATGATGAAGATGATCTTTTAATAGATGAAATTACTTTAAATCCTCTACCAATTCACCCAACAACCATTTTCCAACACATCCCTACTCCTCCACTCTCACCTCAGAGTGATAGAGAATCTACCCAAATTCCTTTCACACCTTTCCTCTCTATCTATATCATTAATGTGGTCACACGATCACAAAAAAAATTTAAAGGGAAAACCAAAGTGTCCATCCAATGGACTTACCCACCTTTTCATCCTAAACCACACTAGATTCAAATTTCTTCATCTTTAGTTAAGCCCAAAGTTACCATCTTAGACACCTCTAAGGTTAACCCCTCTAAATCCATTAGGAGGATCATTTTTAAGTAACTCCATGAGACTATAGCTAAGATGAGCCTCTAAAATTTCATTTCCACCTCAACTTACCATTTTTATACCATGATAGAAGCTATGAAAGCTATTAAGGTTGGACCAGGTGACTCCCCACCTATAGAGGCCTTCCTAGGTGTTCTCTAACTCTCCACCCTTGTCACTTTCAAGGACTTAGAGATACCCTCTATCCACCTTGAGGATCTAGATCCTCCTCTCTTTATTATTACCCACATCAAATAGGTTATGATCAATGGGGGAGCTAACATCAACATGATCTCTTCACATGCCTATGACCAACTCAAATTACCAAGAAATGTTAGGTCCCAAACATTAGCCATCCTTAAATCCTTTAATGACACCTTGACCACTACTTTGGGAACTATTGTCCTCCACATTTTCCTTGGACCACATACACTTCCCAAACTCTTTTATGTTATTGAAGGTGAATCCTAGTATAATGTTCTACTTAGGAGATCTTGGATCTATGATATGGGTTTTGTACCTTCTACCCTTCACTATTGTGTAAAATTTAAGCACAAGGGTTAGGTTGTTAACATATAAGTTGACCCAAGAATTTTTTGTAGCATGTAATATGACCGACAGACCCAATTACATCCTCTTACCTTTGAAAAAAGTACCCCAAGCATCTATAACAAATCCCTTGACCATAAAAAATGAAGTCATTACTTCTCCTTTTAAAGAGGCATCTATCACTTTGTCTATTATTACAGACCAAATACCCACCACTATCATTTAGAATATACTTTCCATCACCTTACCCTTTGAAAATACCATCTCTTTACCCTTGATACTTTCTCTACTCCCCAAGAGTATGAGAAACTCAACCACCAACCAAGTTATGACCCCAACATTGGAGTTATTACTCCCCTAGGGCCTTTCAGCTACAAAACCCACTTTAAGATCTATGAAAGAATTGATAAATTGATCAATGTCATTACCACCCCTCTTCACCACAACCATTCACCTCTACATTATCTTACTTAAACAACCCAAACTTCACCAAATTATACTTCCATAGGTGTGCCTATAAAAGGTTTGGCTTAGGATGATATGAGCATGGTCCACACACATTGATCTCAATTGAGACCTGAAAGTCTCATGAGAAGCATGGCCTTGGCTTCATTATACCCTATAAGAAGAAATCCAAATAACCTACCATTACCATTGTTGTAGAAGAGACCCCTTTCTTACTAGCACCCCCTCCACCTCAATGTGAAGATGAGGACATCATCCCACCTAACATTTTTTTTGTCAACATGATTACCCTTGGCCCCCTAACTTATCAAAAGGAAGGGGCTCTAGTATCCATCCCTTTGACCCATCCTAAACTAGTGGGATAAGAGTCTCCTATCATTAACACTATATAGTGCTAGGATGATGATTATATTCTCACTTACCTTAGTGAACTTGATTCCTCCATCAATAAATCCTTACCTCAATAATCCTCAACCATGCTAAATAAATCCACTATAGATATTGACATATGCATTTTAGGCAATCCTCATATTGTAAAACTAGGCCAATCTCTAACTTCTAAGGAAATTCAAGATTTCTCTACCTTCCTCCAATATTAAAACAATGCATTCACCTAGTCATATTCTTATATGCTGAGTATTGACCCAGCTATTTCCACCCATAATATTATAACCAATTGCGATGCTAAGCCTATAAGATAGAAACTTCAATGAATACATCCTCACATATTCCTTCTTGTTAAATAATAGCTTCAATGCCTACTCTCTATCAACTTCATTCAACCCATTGATTATCCCTAGTGGTTTTTAAACATCATTCTTGTCACTAAAGCCACAAGGGGGTTATGTATCTATGTGGAATTTCATGACCTTAACCTTGCTTGCCAAAAGGATGACTTTCCCCTACCTATCATTGACCAACTTATTTATCTTACAATAGGCCATGATATGTTGTCTCTCATGGATGGATTCTTGGGTTATAATCAAATTTTTATTGCCCCTAAAGATCAACATAAAACTACCTTTATCACCACATTAGGGACTTTATATTATAGGGTCATGCCCTTGGATATTAAGAATGCTGGTGTAACCTAAAAATGTGTTATGACCTACATCTTCCATGATATTATCCACACAATCATCAAGGACTATGTGGATAACCTCCTCAAAAACTCTAAGCTTCATAAAGACCACTTAGACATTCTCAAGATTATCTTTGAGAGACTTATCCATTACCATTTCCACCTCAATCCCAAGAAATGTATTTTTAGGGTCTTATTAGGCAAACTCCTTTGATTCATCATTTCACTTTAGGGAATCAAGTTAGATCTAGCCAAGATCAAATCCATCCTTAAGATGCTACCTTTGACCAATCTTAAGTAACTTTGCATTTTTTAGGGGAAGCTCTAATCCATTCACCACTTCATTTCTCATCTCTTAAATCAATGTCAACCCTTCCATCACATCTTGAAAAAGGACATATATTTCAATTGGAATGTTGATTGTTAAAAGGCCTTTGATGCACTTTGAGAGTATTTTTTATCTCCACCAATCCTCATACCACTTAAGGATGACCAACCTTTCTACCTTTATATCTCTATGACTAACCATTCTTTAGGGGCAATGCCTACCCATCGAGATGAACAACACAAAAAGTAATCCATATATTACATAAGCTACACCCTTTTAGACTATGAAACTTAGTAGACTCACATCGAGAAACTTTCCTTGACCCTAGTCTTCATGGCCACCAAAATTCACTAGTACCTTCTTAACCACAAAAATTTTATCATAACCAACCACGACCCACTCAAGTACGTGCACACTAAGCCATATAAAAACTAGCATATGGACAAGTGTATCATGATTTTAGTTGAGTTTGACCTTCAATTCCTATAATAGAAATCAATTAAGTGGAAAGTCATTTCTGACTAGCTAGCTGACGCACCCTTACCAAGCAACCAACCTCCTCCTCTCAAATTTCTAGATGAGTCCATCACAAATGTATCCCAAGTAGACTTCATCAATAATATAAACATGTTATTCAATGGTTCCAAATGTTAACATGGTGGGGGAGCTAGTATCATCCTTATCCCTTTTGTCAGTGAACCACTTCCTTTATCTTTTAAAATTGACTTTGAATGTACCAAAAATATGGTTGAATATGAATCCCTAGTAATAGGTCTCTACATCATTTTAGCCTTGGGATTTAAAACAATCAACATCTTTGGTGACTACTAACTTATGGTCACTAAAGTCAATGGCATATACCAATGTAATAATGAAAATTTTCAACTATATAGATAGTTAGTCATATAACTCTTGACATCATTTGAACACTACCATATTTAAACCACCCTGTGATCTACCAATAAGTTTGTCAAAACCATAGCTTCTATTTCTTCCTAGATCCCATTAGCACCGTCAAACGCTAAGCTGTCAGTCATTTTCCATTGCCTCACCAAACCTTCCTACATCAAGTTAGACACTCCAACCATCATTAATGTCTAGGAGATCCTGTCTGACCTTTGGTATCAACAAACCATTGACTACCTCAACCTTGGCATAGTTCCTTATGGATTTTCTAGGAATGCCTATCAAGCATTTATTCAAAGCACCTCCAATTACACCATTATAGAAGGGATCCTCTAAAAAAATAGTTTTTATGACCTCATATTATATTACCTCCATGGTCTAGAAGCCTCGAATGCTATCAAGGAGATGCATGATGGGATTTGTGGGGCTCACTTTAGCATACTTGTTTTTCCTAAATGCATATTATATCTAGGTTATTACTATCATACCCTTAACTAAAACTATTTTGATTATGTGAAAAAGTGTGTCAAGTTTCAATAACATGCTAATTTTCATCACACACCCATCCATGGCCTTCAATTTTCCACTAATTTCTAGCCTTTTTCACAATGGGGTCTATATATTATTAATTAAATTAACCCCAAATCTTTGAAATGACATCACTTTATCATCACCATGACTAAATATTTCACCAAATTAGTGAAGGATATTCCTCTTGTCTCAACAAAATATAAAAATGTTATTGAAGTTATCATTCATCATATCATCTACCACTTTAGTGTTCCCCATAATATCATCACTGATAATGGCAAATCCTTCAAACACAAACAAGTTTAATGTTTTCATGATGTATTTAGAATTAAACTAAGATTTTCATCACCTTATCACCCATAAGAAAATGGTTAAGAAAAGACCTCTGACAAAACCCTTGATAAGATGCTCACCAAAAGGGTCAATGCTTTAGGTAAAGATTAACACTTGTACATCCCTTTCACCTTATGGGCATATCACACTAGAATCCAAACCACTATAGGTGCTACACCTTTTTATCTCATGTTTGGAGCTGGGGCTATATTTCTTCTCAAGGGTCAAATAACTTTTCTTTGCATATCTTTACATGATCTCATTTTGGAAGATGATTATCATCAAGAACATTTATCCCAACTTGAGCTATTTGATGAACATCATTTGGCCACTCTTTCCCATCTCTGTGTCTATCAAGAGCAAATCAATTATGCTTATAACAAACACCTAAAAGTGTGGGAATTCAATATTAGAGATATTTTAATCAAGGAAAAGCAATACATCACTAATATGGAGAAAATCTAAAGAGGCAAAATTTCATTCAATTATCTTGTACCTTACATCATAACTCATATGTATGGATCAGGAGCTTATCATTTATCATCTCTCAAAGGTAAACTAGAACCTAAACCTCTCAATGATTTGCATCTACATCATTTCTATTGTTAAAGAAGGATCAAAATCACCATTGGTATAACTTAAGTTCATCCACCATAACCACATTCATTTCCTTCCTTTTAGGGGAAACCAAATATATCTAAATCATGTGATTATCCATCATAGTCATAGCCTAATCTTCAACTATGGGTACCATGACTATACCTATGGCATTATTCTCATGGTACTTCCCATCACCTCAAGATTGGTTCCCATGGTCATTATTACCTACACCTATTTTCACCTAATAAACCTTCTTATACCTCTAGTTTTTCATTCATAAAGGTAACCCCATGAGCGCACATAATCAAGTCTATGTCAAGTAAAATCAAATAAAAACAAAAGAAATATCAAAGTCACAACCAAATCATGGGTCATTCTTAGCATTCATATACTTATCATTTAAAGGACAATTATTGAAAACTTATCTAAAATTACAAAACATAAGGTGGAATAATCCTTTTAATGATAGCTATCAAAAGCATTTGAGGTAGGCACATAAACTTAGACCACTCTATTGAATAATGGCTAAGTAATGTACTTGTCAAAATATAGTAATTTATGGGAAGCTTCATACATCAATCATCTTCCCCAACCCCAAGAAAAATTAAAATAAGAAAAAACCAATAAGTAAAACTAAAATCAATGAGAAATGTTGCAGTCGGCTCTCATAAAAATAATAGTATCAAAAAGCCATAATTGGCTATCCTTAGTAGACTTCTCACATAGATCATTCTATACTTTATATATGAGAATAGACTTGTTTATACTACCATATTAGAAACTTATTGAAGAGGCATGTTAGTCTCTCAAAAGTCTCCACTCTCACCCATCTTCCCTCCATATATCATATTCATGGGACTATGAGCTTACTTGACACAATGTGATCAAGATTACTATTTATCAACATAAGCATGCTAATGCAAAGAATTTGAAAGGCTTATATTCATTAAGAAAATCCAAATTTGGGTTTTATTTTTGTTCTTATCAATGAGGAGGAGTTATGTTTGTTTTATTATCTTTTATTGGCCAAGTAGACGTACTTTTCATGATTCCTCTCACCATCATAGACATTTAGTTCGTTACCTACTTTATGTATTCTCATCATATCTAAAACCATATCTAAATTTTATCTCCATGATCATAAACAATAAATATCAAATCAAAATTATAACATTATGATCTATCTCCATGAACCACATCATCTATCTATCCATGATCAAAACATCATGAAAGCACATCATATCAAGTCATGCCATAAAAATAATCCGATCCATCTACCATAAAAACATCATGTCAACATATATTATATCCTAATTCATTCTCATGAGCATAAACAAAATCAACAATCAAAACATCATGAAAAATATCATATGTCATCTATCAATCTATCCATAACATTACTACAATACATCTCATATAAACCACACATCATAAGCATAACTAAAGCCATTAATGATTACATCATCATATGTAATATATCCATCCATAGCACATCCTATCATATCCATGATCAAAATTAGAGAATCATAAATATCTTTCAAACATTTCATGCCTAAGCTATTGAGTCAACATCTCATAACGCATATGTAGGAAACCATAAACCATTAACCATAAGCATAAAAAAAATGTCCAGAATAACATGTAAACCATAAACATACATCACCTATAACATCATATATAACACCATACATCATATACATCATGTCATCATAAAATATACATATAAAAATGTATAAACTCTATCAAAACATGTATATCTCATTGCATCGGCATGTAGGCAAGTATCAAAATAGTGTACACTTATCACTACCAATATATATCAAAACATGTGTAAAACATGATCATGGGGTACCACTACTACTATCCCCACCTACACTTGTGACACTAATATTGGCTTTACATATTCCTGTACTTGCACTCCTATCTAGTGGTATCCCCCCTGGAGTCCCTGGATGGCCTATTATATAAGCTCATTATCTTAGAGTAGCTACCAAGGGACCCCCTACCAAGATGTCTTAGTACTGACCATATATTATCTCCAGAGGAAGCTATGCTAACACTATGGCCTCATAATACCTAAGCTCCTCCATAGTGGCTAGATAATGTACCCATGGCACTTTGTCTAGTAGTCCTTCCACTTCTATCATTGACACCCCTACCTTATACCTCAATGCATCTCTCTCTTGTGTCACCAACCCAAGAGAGACCCTCACTTGATCTCTCTCACTAGTGAGGGTCACCACCAGTGCTTATAATGTCTCAACCTATCCTTATAGTATGGTAACCTATACCTATTATGTTTATATCTATGCTTGGGCTATATCTAAATTCCCCTTACCTATCCATCATGACCAGTTAGATCTACAACCATCAGCCTCATGCCTCTATCATCTTTACCAACATTTTCATACACATAAATGAGTTTATCTAGGTCATATATCTATCTTTATACCCAACATCATCTATCAAGTCCCTAATGGGAAGCTCCTCATACCCACCATCTAAAACTATGGTAGTAAGTTAGCACACTGGCAATAGAACCTCTAAATCTTCCCTCTTATATTTGGTAAATAGGCTTGGGATACCCTATAACAAACTAAATTATTGACATATCCTATCAAATGAGAGTAGCTTCACCTCCCCCTCTCACCTACTGATAATCCATTTATAGCTTTGAAGGGTAAGGGTGTGCCTCTTATACCTTGGCCATATCAAAAGTTGAATATATAGCCTCTAAGTGATGTCTCCAACCACTAGTGTACCTAGTGCACCCTTGAGCCACTCAATATCTTGGGAACTACCTCTTACACTTGATGCAACCATATCATCCCTCCATTACATGAATCCAATATGGAACTCTATATGAGTATATCTAGCACATGGTAATGCTACTAGTCTGAGTACTTGAATATGTTCATAGGCCTAGTAATGTAGAACTAGGCTAACATTGATGTCATATCTTCTATGATGCCTAAAACCCTATATTTCCTTATAGATCTATATAATAAAAATAGGAAACCAACCAAATACCATCTTCCCTAGCAATAACTATACCAAAACTCCCAGTAGAAAATAAGGAAACCTCTTTATATTCAAATATATAAGCCCCAAACATGTCATTATGGTCACGAGCATGCTTATGAGACTCATCATAGTCAAAGCTCTCTAATACAACATTGAGTATTAGAATCACCTAACATGCCATCAAACTTGATCACTCTCATCACCATACAAGTACTCAATAAAATCATCTCACTCCTTGTACTTGATATGATAAATTGCCTTGCAATGTAGTGGGAGCTTGATAATCTAATGAACGTCCTCAGGAAGAATAGTCATCTCCATAGTTGGGAGCAAGAAATTGTTCCTAAAAAGATCCCATCTCTGGATGAGTGCTATGACCATGGATTCATCTCAGGGCACATAATAGTAGTGCCTCATAGCCCCCAACACTACCTCCTTCATATGGGCCCAGTCTTCTAGAGTCCTCCCCACTTGTATCTCGAGAAAGATGCATGGCATGTGGTCACACATTTAGATCTACTCCCTAGCCTGCATCATATCAAACACTTGGATTACTCAATTATATTCTTATCTACCCTAGGTTTTAACCCACCTAGCCTATTCTACCTATTTACCTATTTACCCACCAAGTATACCATCTAAAGCCCTATAAGATCTGGCTACCTAGTAAAACCCAACCCATTTTTGCCTCATCTATTTTTTAACACTTATTAAAAACATTTTATTTAATGGGTGACCATTGATGGTCATGGTGACCACTGATGGTCAAGTACCCACTTTTTATATGGGTGTCAACTGTCAACGATCAAACTTGACCATAAACAATCACTGTGGGTGTTCCATGGCTAGAATTCCCAAACCTTACCACATGAAATTATATTTTAAAAAGCATGAAATACAACCCCATTTACTACCCCTAACACTCACACACCTCAATATCCATACCCCAACCTAACCATTGCTATTTTTTCATGCAAAGTTTCCCATAGAACCCCCAAAACCCTACCTAGGGAATTCCATCCTAAATAGAGGATTCTTAGCACAACCCTGACCACCTAATAAAATTCAATTGCATAATATCATGCCTATCTACCAAATTTAGGACACCACTTACCGCATTTCTTAATCTCTATCGAGGTCAGATCCCATGAACAACTACCTAACCATGCCCATATGTTCTCTACATCTATAGCCTAGGAAGATTGAACCCACATGCCTCTAACTAATGACTAGTTACCAACTTAGAAAGTAATCTCTCTAAAAGCACCATAGTCACTAGAGAAAATTCAACCAAGTTGTAAAGTTAAAAATGATAAAAAGTAACTTTTTTTTTTCACTTTTTACCCTACAAATTTTTTGGGTTTACCTTGACTATTGATGGTTAGAGTGACCATGGATGGTCACCTTTTGGGAGCCCTTACCATCAATAGTTAAGATACCCCAAATTTACACTTGTATCAAAACTAAATCAAGATTTATACACTAATGGAGATTACTTTCTCCAACCAACCCTACCACCTCACCATTAGTCTATTTTGACCCATGTGGAATGCAATTTAGACATTTATTTACATGGTATTTTGATTTTAGTGATATCATTACCATGTTGATCCATTTTGATCTTGTGCCACCTCACACATACTAAATTTTTGTGTCTTTTTGGGAGTACTTCCTACCTCAGATACCCATGACACTTTACAAATTTGTGTTTTCATCAAGAACACTTCGTAACTCAAATAGCCATGAAACTTGACCAATTTGTGTTTTCATTGGTATCAATTCATACTTTATATACCCATAAAAAACATATATATTATGTAAGAGGCTTATATTTACAAGTTTTTTGAGCCACCACACCTATAGGCGATCATGCAGTAAAATTATCACTTGTCCTTCTTAGCACTGACCATTATTTTTACCAACATTAGCAACATAATCTATGTGTGATCTTGGATATCACATCTTTTTTTCAAACTTTATGTGCAATTTTGTGTCTCTAGTTCCAAACCTATCATTCACATATTTCCATTACCAACTACCATTTATCAAACCTTGACCTAATTTTAGTTTTACCTCATCAACTCCTAGTTTGAGGGGGAACACCTCCTACTCTTGGGGAAACCAAACCTTTGACTCATACTCTTTTTTTTTTTGCAGCTCATTCACACAAGTATCATAAAAAGGGGAAAAATTTAGAGACTAAAAATCTACACACCTATGATTATGAATGTTGACAACCCACCAAACCTACATAGGACCATCTTAGGACTAGTTTAAACTAGTTTGGCTTAACCAATCCCACCTAAAGTCATGGCCTTTTTCTTTTAGCACCTGACCATTGATGTTTAGGGTAATCATTGATGGTCACCATGGGAAACCTTGACTATTGATGGTTAGGGTCTACCTCCTTAACAAATCACATACAAACCACCCACATTGATTTTATAAATATAACCTATCTAAATCTTATTGTGATATTTTGCATTTATAATTTATATTTGGATGGGCTAATTACACCTTCACTTCCACCTCTTTTTTGTGCCTATAAGAGAGAGAGAGAGGCCCTAGAGGTCAAATCCATCTACAATAATTATCAGGAGCTCATGGATCTAGGAGTTTTATTTTGTATGTCAATTAGGTCAATCAACATTATCAAACATCATCATAAATCTCATTGAGAGACAACATTCCATCACCTGTGAACTAATTTCTCATGTACCATTACTCTTTTAGAATTAAACCAAATTCTACCAATAGGATAATTACTTCAACCACTCACCTAATCAACTTATGTGCTTTCCTATCTATAGGTATTCCTCCCAAGCCAAAGAGGAGCTCTTAAAAATATTTTGATTCAACACACACATAAACAAATAGGTTTTTAAAACCAAACTCGTATTGATTTTCTTTTCTTTCTTCCCTATAACTTAAAGTGAAAATTAACATGAAATAGATAGATCCTACTTATACTTCCAATTGGGGTACACTAGATAATTAGGGTCATGACCAATATGTATTTGGTAAACCTAAAAAAGGTATCTCTTATCATAGATAATATCACT
The DNA here is from genome assembly GCA_037957365.1 of Torreya grandis. Classification (NCBI taxonomy): domain Eukaryota; kingdom Viridiplantae; phylum Streptophyta; class Pinopsida; order Cupressales; family Taxaceae; genus Torreya; species Torreya grandis. The sequence goes on along the minus strand of JARHVA010006630.1, from coordinate 836,185 downwards.
AGGGAGGGTTCTAAATCCTCTAATGAATTAAAACCACATAGTAACCCTAACTAGGTCCTACATTTCAATATTCACTAAACTAATAACAAGTCAAGTAAAAAGTCTTCAATTGCTCACCAAAGCTTATGGTATAAAGTGGGGTTAGTAAAAAATAAAAGTAAACATGCATAATATAATCCTAATTAATTTATGTATAAGTAAAAACCTAATGCCTAGAGAGATCAATATATTCAGAAGCCATTATTTATGCTACTTATATCTGCCAAAGAGAGGATCAAATTTAGAGATACTTACCTTGAAGTTGAACCTATAGAGACTTAATATCTCCCTTGGCCAAAGGTGATTTGTAATAGACTTTTATGGTTTATAAAGATCACTAATAAAGTCCAAAGCATCCAAGACTTATCCATAAGATAATATTCTTATTCAAGTAGAAACCCTAAGCTAAGCCTCCTCATGTAGAATGGTAGAAGAGCAGATTATAAAGAAGTGAAAATGAATAATTAACTCTTGTTATCTATCTAAGAATGAATAAATGGATGTGTTTATATAGTTGGATCTAACTCTAAACCTTTTAAAATTTTTAGGATGATAAGGTCAAACTAGATGACCTAGTATTAACATTGGAAAAAACTAGGCTATAGGCTAGCTTGGTCATGGGTGGACCTAGTACCTAATAAGCTTTGTTAATAAAAATACAAGGTTGATGTAGCTGAATATGTCATGTAAATTGCCCAAAATGGGTTTAGGATAGAGAAAGTGATAATGAAGGCTATAAATGACCAGAGGAGGGTGAAAATAGGAGGAAAAGCTTAGGGGAATGGTTTTAGGAGATAAGTGTGTAGATATCAAGTGGAAAAAAGGGATAACAATCTTTTGAAGCACCAATTGTCTTCCCACCCATTTCTTGGTGCACCCCTTAGGGTGTGCAATCAAATATATTGATACTTGATGGGCTTTTACAAGATATAAAGCATCAATAACTGATAAATTTTTAAAATATTATGTGTATATGTAAACCCCACTCAAAGATCATCACATGCCAATTAGGTGCAATAGGGGATGGTTATTTGTGAAAGAACATAGTAACACATAAAACTGAGGCTATTTAAAAGTTTTAGTACTTTATAGAAAAAATAAAATGACTAAAAGGGAAATAACTAAAAATTAAATGTAATTTATACCTTTACTTAGCTTTATTTGTAGATGGTTATCTACTTTATTTATGGTTATCTACAATTTTTTTTAGTTTTGAATGTGGAGGGTGTTGACACAACTTTCAATAAACCCAAGCATAAAATAATAAAGATAAAAAACAATCGACTTCAAGAAATCCAAGATAATTGGTGTTATGTGTATGGGATGTACTTAAAAACTTGGAAAGCTAGGTTGAAAAGTGTTATGTTAGACCAAATGACCAAGTACAAATTTTTGAGTAAATTAGGTAACCAAAAATCCAAGGCTACTAAAGACTAAAAAACTCAAACAAGTAAACCTTAAGTAAGAAAAGTAAATGTTGATGATTTAAAATTGTGCTTGATCTTAATCAATCAACAATGGGAAGTTTCAAGCTGTGGGACAATGCGGCTTGAAACAAACTCCAAATTTTAGAGAAGTTGGTCTCTTCTTTTGCATTGGGTGTTAGGGAAAAGGGATAGGAGATTAAATAGAACTGCAAAATTTAGGAATTGAAACCTAACTATGGTGATGCGCCTGAGTGTAATCCTAATCCTAACCTGAGCACAGTGAGACTATTATAAGACTCAAGTACATCTAAGAGCAGACAAGTGCATGATCAATGTAAAAGATTGAAATAATAGAAATAGAGGCTCACAATAGGGAATTCTTTTGTTGAGATATAGAGAATGTCAACAAGGGCATAGTGTTCAATCTTCTTAATATAATCTTTCCATCACACAAGAGGTGCAAAAATCACATACAATTATGTAGATCTTTTGATTCAAGAAAATGAGACAAAAGCAAATGGCATTCCTAATCATAACTCCAGAGAATCTACAATATAGACTACTTTACAAATGACATAGATAACACCAACCAAGGCATAGAGTTTAATCTTCTTAATTCATTCAGCCACATAAAAGGCACAGAAACATGCACAATTACATTAACTTTAAAACTTAAGAAAATGAGACAAAAGAAAATAATATTACTAGTTAAAATTCTAGAAAGTCTAAAATGATAGAATTTCCCCCCTCTTCTCTTACAATTCTTCTTCTTTTAAAGCCTTGGATCACTCCTTCCATCCTTCCCCTTCTCGTGCAATTCCACTCTATCCTTCACTAACAGGGGACAAAACAGATGACACTTTCAATGCCTCAGATGCATCCTGGTCTTATCAAGAACTGCCCTGACTGCGGCATGGTGATTCATGTCTAGTACCTCCCTTAGCACCTAAATTTCTCATTCCATCACCTATTTGGCTAATCAACTGTCTACTCGACCTCTACCTATAGGGGACAAACAGATGTCCCTTTAATGCCTTGGAAGCCCCAAAAATCTACTCGATGCACTGTTTTATCTACCAAGAATAACTCTCACTATGTTTCCCTCCATCTTTGCTGTAACAAATAGACAGACACTCTGTTCTATTGAAAAGGAAAAGGACACTTAGTCAATCCATGAAAATTCTCTTTATGGTCTGAAAGGCACTAGAGAATGACACTTGACACCTTCCATTTGATTTATCAAAGACACTCAGCATCTTCTACTTTCTCTATATTATTCTTAGGAAAGCTCTGACTTCGACACCAGTCATAATCCACTTATTTGATACTTAGTAGTTTTAACAAAATAAAACTCACTGCATTCTTTTCCCGAGCAAATTTTCAAGAGGGGATGGATGTACGTGGAAATCTTTGCATGTTGACACTTGATGCTTCCACAGTCCTTTATAACATCCAGGACCCACCACAATCTTTTTTCAAAAATGAGGCTCAAAGATGGTCTCTCAAAAGTTGACACGTGGTGACCTCCGCTGCTTTTGGGAAGATACGTGGCATCTTCCACTTCTCCTGCTAGGGGTATGTGACATCTTTTGCTTTTTTTGGGGATGGAGTAAGAAGGGGCTTAGAGGGAAACATTTGGCAACATCCACCACTTTATGGGGCTTATGTAAAATAAAATGATGCCTTTCTATGTTGAACCAAATAATTAAACCTAGGCATTGAACTAAAGTCTCTCAGATGTCGACACATGGTGACTTCCACTACTTCTTTAAAAAGGTAGTTCAGGGCCTTCTGCGACTGCCACCTGGTGCTTTCTACTTCTTTGATACTTAGCTCGTTGAAAGTCTTTTCCAAAAAATAGAATGGAATGTGAGGGCTAACATGAGACATAGGTGCTAACACATGGTGCATTTTTCTTAGCTACTACTGGATATGTGGCACACTCTATGGCCTTCTTGAAAGTTACCAAAAGGGGTTGAGAGAGTGCCAGCTAGCTAGCTCCATGTTTTTGAAAGTGACACTTGGTGGTTTCTACCTGATTTTGATACTTAGGAAAAATGAAATGAAAGAAATAGAAAAGCAGAAAAGGACCCATGCTCAGAGGGTGACACTTGGTAGCTTTTGCTGCACCTCGACACTTAGGAAAAAATGAACTTGCCCTCTGCTCCAAAACTATGCCGCTACGTCTAAGGTAAGCAGGAACCAAAATTTTAGTGCTCAACTAAAAAATTTAAATAGAATGTAGAGTAAAAATTACTCTATAGTTACTTGGTGACCCCCAAGACATTTGAGCTTGCTCAAAAAGAACCTGACTCCCACTCTATCAAAATTTCAAAATTTTACAGCTTCAAAAGTGTTATCTGGTAGATGGACCACTCATGGTCAGATAACCCTTTTTTTTTTTGCAATTCAATGAAATCCAGATCAAGGTTAATGATATCCTTGTGTAAAAATGCTTGCAAGATCAAGACCATAGCTTTCATTTTGAATTCCAGCTAGGAAACAGGAACCATAATAGCTTCAACTTCTAAGACTAAGGAATCATCTTGCAAGCTCTGGAAAACTATTTGATCCCTCTGTTTGGCTAATAGTAATGGTTTAATTTGATCAACCATCAACACTATCTTTGCATCTGGAAAAGAGGAAGGAAGGCCTAGTTGCACCAGATCTTCAATATGGTGTCTCATCTCACCGATGCCTTCTTTCATGACTTCGAGATGGTCTTTACAACTATTTGCCATGGCATTGCAACTGAGCACCTCATTGACCTGTTTCATGGTAGCCATTATGTCAAGGATTCCTATGGCTACCAATGTTACATCCATTGTGTTGTAGAGCTTCTATAGTAATGAATGGGAGTCCATGACTCTTTTGGAGACTGTGGCTAGAGTGTTCTATACTAAATTTTCCACCCTCTCGCACAATTGTTGTGTGTTTATTAGGAAGGTGAGAAATTGCCTGAGCTGGATAATCTCCAAAGAGATTCTCTCCCATGTTGACTCATAGAGCTCCTTCACTAGTTACATTACTCTGACACCTCTTGGCCTATTAGCCAGCTTAATTGTTAGTTGTGCCATCCTCTATTGCTCTACTTGGAACTGAGCTTAAAAAGTAGTAGCCTTATTTTTCTCCTCCAGTAGCCTTTGTTGTGATTGGGTAACTTGCAGCTGAAGTCCTTTGACTCTTCCCTAAAACACTATATTCTCCCACTTAAGGGCTATTATTGCATCTTTTACAAGTGTGAGCTCTACTTTCAATGAATCATTTTAGACCTAGACTACCCATTGAGTCTGAAGGGAAATAATATCTTGCAATTGTTTATGTAGACTAGCTATTTCATTATCTCTCTTATTTATTTCTTCAGCCAAACTATTATAGTTTACCTTTTCTTTAGCCAAATCAACCTCCATCTTCTGCAATCTTTTTGATTTCTTCAAATAATCTTCTTTGACCACAAAAGTGGATTCAGTTAGTAGCTCAACTCTATCCTAAGGCATTAATAGAGACATGTCAATGGCCACTGCGTTCATGTTATAGTCCTCTAACTGCATTTGCTCACTCGGCTTGGTAATGTTGGGTGACAAATGGGTCACCATTAGTTGATGTTGGATGGGGTCAAATTGTGACCTCAAATGTGGGATAATTGGTGCTTTATTCTCTTTAATTCTCTTTTTCTCCAACCAGGCTTCTCTTGCCTTCCTAACAGCATCGACCTACATCTGGAAGGTGGAAGGGGATGTAATATGTCCTCTTGCAAAAGGATACCCTTATGGCAGGCCATATTGGATAGGCATTGGTTGGCTAGAGGTGAGTTGTAGGGGCATCTTTCTGGTAATAGAGGGGGAAAAATGGGGTAATGTTAGGGCATGAGGTGCCAATGATGGGGTGAATTATGAAATGGGAATGGTATTAGTGGTAGGAGGTGTCATTTGGCTAGGTAGAGGCACCACACCGACAGGGAAAGGGGTAGACTGAGAGGGAGGAGGGGGAGTAGTACTTACCTAAGGGGAAGTTGTAGTGCTCTGCACTGGGTGCTATGAAGGCTCCTCTTCCTCCTCTGAATTGAAATGGAACTGCACCCTCCTTCTCTTCCTAAGTGTTTATGCCTTTGGTTGCATTTATTTCCTTTTCACCTCTACAATTGACGATGGTGCTTGTGGAGAATCAAGGGATTTAATCACTCCCAATGATGGGGAGGCTTTTGGTGGTGAAGACACCACACTCCTTTATTGTTCTATAGTAGCTACAGCTTGCTCTGAGGTCTGCAGTTGTTAGCTTGGTCCTCCTTCAACTTCTTGCTTTGTCCTGAGTGTCAGCAATTGGCTTGTTTTTGGGCTAGATGTAGGGGAGGGATGCCACTCATCCTAGATTTCTTCCCATCTTTCATCTAAGTCCATGCCTCTAAAAGTGTGGGTGGTTTGGGAAATTTCCTACCTATATTTCCAATAGGCCTCAATGTTCTTCACATCCCAACCCTTATTGCTTAATGTCCTTCTCAAACCAGAAGTCATCCTAAATTTGGGATCATAATCCCTATGTTTTTCATATAAGGTTTCCCATGGCCTATTTTTTGACATAGGCAAATCTGTCAGTTCAACATAAAGACCAAGGGCATCTTCAGTAGGGTTTTTCCTAGTCTCCCAAAAAGGGCAGCCTTCATGTGCAATCCTGGCCCCAATCCTATTGGTCCTCACCATGGAAGCTATGTAATCAATCAGGTTGTAAACCCATTTGTCCTCAACTAACAGGAACCCTAGGAAGGCTAGCTTCCTTAGCAACACAGTCTCAGCTTCTCTAGCTTCTACGCTTATGTTGCCTACCATCCACAGGAGATTGTACATTTTCCTCTTCTTCTTCTCAAAGCCATACACATTGTCAACTACTAAAACCTACTTGGTGACTTCCAAGAATGCCAACCTAAGAGTTAAGGTCTTTGGTACCAACACTGGTTCTCCACAAAATCCATGAACCCTAATGATCATGTGATAGGACCCAAAATAGAAGTCACATAAGATTGGACAACTGACTAGGAGGTTCATAACACTTGGAAATAACCTATTTATGACAAGCTTAGGGCTAAGGCAATGAAGAATAGGGGCAATGAATAGTTCCCAAAAATCATACGAGTCACTAGTTCTTGATAAAACATGTGTCCATGTAGACACAAGAATAGTCCTTTAGGGGTTGAAAGATGGGTCATACAGGTTCAGATTCATATATCAGGTGAAAAGGTTAGGGTTTTGATGTAGTATGAGATGGAACAAAAAAGAGGAATACCTGAATACCCCTTTTGATCTGAAATGGGTCAGTTGCTCCATGATTGAAAAGGCGATGTGCTCTGAGAAGTTGACTCGATATTCCTACATCCTGTCGATCATCTTTAGCCTGAAAAGGATGGTCATTTGCTCTACATATACTACCATGTCATCCTTCATGCCAAAGATGAGAGCCATCATTGATAGTGCATCTTGGATAGTGGGTGTGAACTAAGCTCTTGATGTAGGGAGCGTGGGTACCATTGTATCATCATCAGCCATTTGCAACTCAAACCTCAATTTGAGTGTTGAAGTTCACCCACATCCTTTGCATCCTATCAATGGTGGGGAATGTAGTGGTATTGTCATACTGTAGGGCTAGTATGTCCCTGATAGCTTTTGGGGTGACCTGCAACATGAAGGGGCCTTGTTAGATGGTGCAAGATTGTGCATGCAGTAAGTCCACGCATAATTCAATCACATGAGGGCATGGATGCATGGCTGGGACAATGAATTGAGCTAGTTATGAGGTCCATATCCTCATTTTGAATGTCTCATATTGCCTTGCTCTAGCTCTTTGAAGACACTTTTGGTGTGCCCCTTCTCTTAGGTTCTTACTACTAGCTCTTTGCAAGATCAGGTCCATGATTCCATCTGCATAATCCTTTACCTTTGATGGGTCATTGGTTTGATTGACTCCCAAGATTCTGGTTCTTGAATAGCTTATTGATGGTTTTGCAGGAGTTAAAGCATATGATTTACTAGCCAATAACCTATTGAGATATCCAGGTGTCCCTATTCCTTGTTGTGAAGATGGTGTTCTCGCCATCTCTATAACTCTTGTATAATACTTGGTATGAGCCTTGTACAAGATAGAAACACACTTACTGAAGCAAACTTTTACTAGGTACTAATAATTGCAATGAGCAAGATATTTTTGTAGGTGCAAGAATGATTGAGAGTTTGTAAAATTTAAAACTTTCTAAGGGATATTTATGGGCTTATCAAGTCCCAAATATCATTAAATTATGGTGACCATTAGCAAATCCTACTCAATCTTCAGGAGACAGTGAGGTGGACACGTTATGCAAGTTGTGGCACAAGGTACCTTAGAGATTTTGAAAGATTTGGGAAGCATTTAATGTGGCAACATTTTTAATGAATTAAAACTTCTAAGATGCCAAATCTACATTTAAAATGCTTATTTTGAAATAAAATTGGGAAAACAAAATCAAAAAACAATACAATGTGGGAATGGGAAACTACTTAACTACATTAATTAATCACCCTTATTTCCCTCTAGGATCAAAAATGAACTTTCCAACACCTTCTTTATGACAAGCCAACTTATGTTGCCATACCAGTGATTACAATGTGTATATCTTTGATGAAATGTCCTTTGCACTGGCCACATAGATTTGCCTACACTCAAATGAGTCTGAGTAAAACATGTGTTCGACACCCATAAACTCTTCTTGTCCTTGAAAGCCTATCGAATACTAATTCTTCATGCTATCATGTGTCATCAAGAAATTGATGGCTATTGGTTCTTCACTTTGTGCCTTTTGATATCCATTATCTTTTGGTTTATCTCCTTCAAATTCCAGCTCTATTGCATCATCATGCTCCTTGATGACTTCATCCTCTTGAAAGGATAAATCTGAAAGCTCGCATCCCTTCTACATACTCAGTTGAGTCTCAAAGTTATCTTCTCCATGTCTGGCCAATTCATAGCCTTCTTGAAGGATAGTGTCACCTGTCTCAATGACTTGGTCAAGGGAGTGTCCATGCTCCTCCATATCTTCTTGCAAAGTGAGGAAAAAGTCAGAAATGATCTCTTCCTCATCAGAGGTTAAGACAAAAGCCTGTGACTTTTTCTCTTATTCATCAAAATGGGTACCTATGGTGATTTCCTCCTTATTTGTACTTATGGAATCCTCTTGACTAGCCATGAATTGAGTGCACTCCTCTGTATACTCATTTACTTCTTCCAAAATATATTCTTATTTGAAATAGGATAAAGAAGAAGGTTGTGATGAAAAACAAGAAGCTTCTTGAGGAAGGGTGGAAGGGACTTGAGGGTTTGGGGTCCTCTTCCCTTGCTACTATCATAGACTCTACATTACTGGGGAAATGACCTTGATAGGTTTGACCTTAATCATGAATAGGGGTGGTGTATGCCTAATCTAGAATTTGTGGTGGTGGACAGGCATTTTGATAGACTTGGTAAGGTTGTCTCTCATGAATGCTTAGTTTCTCTTCTAGAAATGCAATTAATCCACACACATCCAACATCTCATATGTAAGCTCTTACCAATTTACTCTTTCAGTGGGATCCCATTCACTTTTAATCAGGTCAATCACATCCCTTATTTGATTGATGACATGAATACGGATTTCTTGGCCATATCCCCTTCTATTGTCAAGCTCTAACACATATTTTTTAAATCCCAGCAATGCTTTTTTGAAGGTGAAAATAATATTAGGTTGAGCATGGGATGTGACATATTGGGGAGACTGGGCATAAGATTGGTATAGCTCATGACCATTTGCATCCTTGTTACTTGACATGATTCTAGGAGAATCTTGTTCTTGATTAAAAATATATGAAGGAGAATAAGACCCATAGCTATGAGTAACAGAATTATACATACAAAAAGGTGATTTCTTGATGATACCAAGATTACTTGATTAGCTGATTTGACTCAGAGTCATTGTTGGTGTTGTTAAAAACCTCCAAAGGCTAATTAGCCAAAGAACACATCAAAATTATTTAACTCCTTAAAAGATCGGTCCCACCAAGCATGCCAAAAACTGTTGATGATTTAAAATTGTACTTGATCTTAATCAATCAAAAATGGGAAGTTTAAAGCTGTGGGATAATGCAGCTTGAAACAACCTCCAGATTTTAGAGAAGTTGGTCTCTTCTTTTGCATTGGGTTTTGGGGAAAAGAGATAGGAGATTAAACAAAAACACAAAATGTAGGAATTGAAACCTAACTATGGAAATGCACCTGAGTGTAATCCTAATCCTAACCTGAGCACAGTGAGACTATTATAGGATTCAAGTACATTTAAGAGTAGACAAGTGCATGATCAATGTAAAAGATTGAAATAATAGAAACAAAGGCTCACAATAGGGAATTCTTTTACTGAGATATAGAGAATGTCAACAAGGGCATAGTGTTCAATCTTCTTAATAGAATCTTTCCATCACATAAGAGGCACAAAATCATGTACAGTTATGTAGATCTTCTGATTCAAGAAAATGAGACAAAATAAAATAACATTCCTAATCACGACTCTAGAGAATATATAGTATATACTACTTTGAAAATGGCATAGATAACACCAACCAAGGCATAGAGTTCAATCTTCTTAATTCATTCAGCCACATAAAAGGCACAAAAACATGCACAGTTACATTAACTTTACAACTTAAGAAAATGAGACAAAAGCAAATGATATTACTAGTCAAAATTCTAGAAAGTCTAAAATGATAGAATTTCCCCTCTCTTCTCTTAAAATTCTTCTTCTTTTATAGCCCCAGATCACTCCTTCCATCATTCCCCTTCCTGCACAATTCCACTCTATCCTTCACTCATAGGGGACAAAATAGACGGTGCTTTTAATGCCTCAGATGCATCCTAGTCTTATCAAGAACTGCTATGACTATGGCATGGTGATTCATGTCTAGTACCTCCCTTCACACCTAAATTTCTCATTCCATCACCTATTTGGCTGCTCAACTATGTACTCTACCTCCACCTATAAGGGACAAAAAAATAGCCCTTTAATGCCTTAGAAGCCCCAAAAATCTACCTGGTGCACTGTTCTATCTACCAGGAATAATTCTCACCGAGTTTCCCTCCATCTTTGTTGTAATAGATAGACAGACACTCTATTTTGTTGAAAAGGAAGAGGACACTTAGTCAATCCATGAAAATTCTCTTTATGGTCTAGAAGGCACCAGAGAATAACACTTGGCACCTTCCACCTAATTTATCGAAGACACTCAGCATCTTCTACTTTCTCTATATTCTTCTCAAGAATGATCTACCTTTGACACCTATCGCAATCCACTTCTTTGATACTTAGAATTTAAAAAAAAAAAAAACTCACCATGTTCTTTGCTCAAGCAACTTTTCAAGAGGGGATGGATGTACATGGTAGTCTTTGCATGTTAACACTTGACACTTCCATAGTCCTTTGAAATAACATATGGGACCAACCACAATCTTTATTTGGTAATGAGGCTTGAAGATGGTCTCTCAGAAGTTGACATGTGGTGACCTCTGCTACTTTTGGTTAGATACATGGCATCTTCTGCTTCCCCTGTTAGGGGTATGTGGCATCTTCCACTTTTTTGGGGGATGGAGTAAGAAGGGGCTCGGAGGGTGACACTTGGCAGCATTTGATGCTTTATAGTGCTTAAGAAAAATAAAATGATGCCTTTTTGTGTTGAACCAAAGTATTGAACCCAAGCATTGAACTAAAGTCTCTCGGATGTCAACACATGGTGACTTTTGTTTCTTATTTAAAAAGGTAGTTCAGGGCCTTCTATGACTACCACCTAGTGCTTTCCACTTCTTTGATATTTATCTCATTGAAAGTCTTTGCCAAAAAATAGAATAGAATGTGAGGGCCAACATGAGACGTGGGTGTTGACACATGGTGCATTCTGCTTAGCTACTACTGGATACATGGCACACTTTGTGGCCTTCTTGAAAGTTACCAAAAGGGGCTCAAAAAGTGCTAACTAGTTGGCTCTGTGTTTTTGAAAGCGACACTTGGTGGTTTCTACCTGAATTTTATACTTAATAAAAATTAAATGAAAGAAACAAAAAAGGGGAAAAGGACCCATGCTCAGAGGGCAACACTTCATAGCTTCTGTTGCACTTCGACACTTAGGCAAAAATGAACCTGCCTTCTACTCCAAAAGTCTAACACTACATGTAAGGTATGCAGGAACCAAAATTGCAGTGCTCGACTAAAAAAATTAAATATGACGCAGAGTAAAAATTACTCTACAGTAAACTCACTAAGTCAAACCAAGGATACATGTCAAAAGGATGGTAATCAAACATCAATGTAAAAGAAGTAACAATCCTTACTTAAACATAGATGGGAAAGAAAAAAAAATGGTAAAACAACATTGATGAATAAGTAGTAACATTCATTACTTATTCATCAATGGAAAGAGGATGTGCATAAATTGGAACAACATTGGTGAGTGAGAAATAACAAGCCAACCTCACTCAATAATGGAAAAAACTAAATGAAAGTATAAATAGACTAAGGTGTCCAAAAAAATGGTGGTAAAATAATGAAAAATAATAAACTAAATATAGGCTCATCTAGAAATGCATATCCATGGTGTAAAGAAAATGAATCCTAGTCACTCAAGCATATTGTTTTACTCTAAAGATAGATAAAGTTGAAACAAAGTAGTGCTAGCATATTTGTAATATGTAAATAATAAGGAATATAAAAGAAGGAAAAATAGATTTAAAATCACACTTTATTATCAATGGGGCAAATGAAATGGGTGGAGGGTAAATGAAGGAAAAACCAATGTAGAGGAATTCTTTATGAAAGATGATACACTCAAACTAAGTTTATCAAAACAAGAGGACTTTTGCCTTAAAGAATCTAAATAACTTATCCTAGCCACACAAGTATTAGGTAAACAAATTAAGTATGTAGATCATTCTATGAAGGATATATGCATAAAAATTAAAATGGACCTACCTTCCCAAAACATCTTCCCATTCTTTGAAACCCTAAAGAGTCGTGGGTCTAGTATGAATATTTGGCACTTGTGTGATAAAATATGTAGTAACATAGAGTTTTTTGAGTTTTCATATTATAATTTACTATCCTACCATACCATAATGTATCTCATCTCTATTATGAGGCCAACTATGGATTTTGATCTTTGATTAAAGATAGGAGATGTGTTTGTAATCATGTCTTTTGGTGTGATATGGCATGTTGAATTATGTATGTTGAATTTTGAATATCATTTCCTTTTTTTTCAAATGATTTGGATTTTAAATTTATTGTTGGATTTGTTCTATTCCTCCTCCATATGCATTTTGAAAAGTAAACATGGGTGCTAAAGATGATTTTTTTTTATACTTAGGACTTGGTTAATAAGAGAGAGAAATTAGAGATTAGATTGTCTAAGAATCATGTAAATTCAAGTAAAATAAAAGTGTTATCTTGAATTTGAATTTTTTTTATCCAATGTGGAGTAAAATTAAATTAAATAAAGATGAATGAAACATGAAACAATTTGAATTAATTCAAATTGAAAAAAAATTGACAAAGCGTGAAAAAGGGATATAATTATAATAAAGTGAAATTCATTATCATAAGAATGAGGGAAATGTAGGAAAACATGCAAGAATAGTTTTTTTGTGAAAATTTTATTGATAGAAGAAGCAAAATTTGAAATTGAGAACAAAGAAGTAATAACTTATAACTATTTCAAAACACATTCTAGACAAGGAATTAAAATATGGTGATTTTTTGAGGAAGGACAGGTCCTATCAATGGTATTACACTATAACTCATAAAATAAAAGGTGTATAAATCATGTTAAAAATATATGGGAAAATAAAAATACAGTATTTTTTAGGAAGGCCAGGTCCTATCCATAGTCTTACATTGTAACTCGCAAAAGAGAAGCTTGAGGGGTGCCAAAAGGTGTGTAGAAAGTATGAAAATGAAGAAAAAGAAATAGTGAGGAAGATTGGATTGTATCCATAGTTTTATAATGAAAATAATGAGAAGGTAAAATAAAATACTAAAAGGAAGGACTAAGGTTAGTGAGAAGAGAGAACTATTATAGAGGGTGAGACCCATGTAAGTATCCTACAAAAAATGTTAGATAGATAACATGTAGAAAGCATGAAAAGAAGCAAAGGATCTATGATAAGTTCTATATCAAGGATGATCATATTAGAGACAATCATATGTGTCTTTGAAGGTTTATTTAAGTTGAATTAGTTTTGTATCATGCCATGTAGAATAAGAGTGGGCATTGTAAGATGCTCGAATAGGTAATTATACATAAGGATGGGCATGATAATATGCCTCAAATGATGAAATGATATGTGGGTGGTAATAATAAGATGACCCAAAGGATAAATTAAAATGTGGATGGACATCATAAGTTTCTCCAAAGGCTAAAAAGAGGAAGAAAAGATAAAAATAAAAGAGTAGCACATATAGTGTCTAAATGGATTCAGGTTGTCCAAGAAGATTTTGATAGGGGATTTCATGATGTTGGATAAAAATAAAATTATGTTAAGCAATAATAAGGAGAGATAAATAACTAAGTCATGTAAATAGATAAATAAGTGAGCTAGACAAAATAATAAGGTCAACAATCAGATACAAGGTTAATTGGGTTGAATGTGTATTACTGAAAAGGGGATTGAAAAGAGTAAAAAGTTGATTGGGTCAACTATGTACTGATGGATAAAAATAAAATAAGGATATAAGGTCAACTAGGTATACTTAGTAATGTAATCAAAGAGGAGAATAAGGGTACAATTTTGACCATGTCAACTTAGTACTATAATCCAAGAGGTAAATAAGGGTATAGGGTTGACCATGATGAATTAAAACTGTAGATAGGGAGAAACATATTTTGTAGGAGACTGTACTAGATAGAAAGACATTTTGATAAAATATGTATTTTTTAAATATAATTGAATCAATAAATTGAATCAAACACACAAAAATTGAATTAATTTGAGTGATCTAATTGGGGCATACTTTACAAAACCTTATACCAATACTGGCCAATGCAATTTTTTGCAATAAAACACATAATGATCAAAGAGAAAGTAGCCAAATGAAATAAGGGTGATAACTAAGTGGTCATCATGTGTGTTATTAGATTATTATAAAGTTTTTTTTAAATTGTGATATAAAAGTTGGCTGAAAATAGGGAACTAAAAAGTAATCTATGGATGGTTTTAGGATTTTTAGGCTGAGAGGGATTTGTGTTGGCAATGGTATTTCATAAACCTATAGTAATAAGGGTGTAAGGTACTTTACCAATATCTACCATTAACCATGTGTTTATACATGGCTAGAAAACTAAGTTGACTTCTCAATTGGTGATGAAATCCAAGTAGGTAAGCCTTGGGAAGATAAATGTTAAATGTGTTTTGAATATTATGTGATTTGGTAGTGTGTATAAAAATAAAAAAATAATTTAAACAAATGGTAATTTAAAAAAAAACCTAATTAGACTATGTGATCTAATATAAGCATGAAAATAATTGAAAATGAAAGTGTGAATTAATTACTAGCAAATAGTTGTTAATTCCCAAATTTAGAATAATACAGAGTCAGTTCAGATGACACTATATGTAAATAGTATAGAATAGATTCAATTGGGTCACTACTATTCTATGGAATAAAAAGTATTTAAGCATATATTATAATAGGTCAACTTATTCTTTTAGATAGAATATAGGCTACAAAACTAAGTTGACCGAGTTGACATAGTTTTTTGTAGGGTTGTAGTTTTGGAGATTATAAACTTTCACAAAATAGAACTATATTGAAGTAATGAATTGACAAAGAAAGAAAGAGAGGAACCTTAGTATGTTGGAAGATGATTAGGATTTCAAAATGTTTATTTAATTTCTTTTAATGTTGCTTTAAAATTATACAACCTAAGTAGACTAGTTTGACCTAGTTCTAAAAAATCCTATACGCTGAAAAAATATAAGATGACTAAGTTGACTTGTTTGACTTAGTTTGTTGATCTGGATGTTGAATAAAGGAATAATTTTACCTATTTGACTTATTTTTTTGATATATATTCTAACTAAAGAACTAAGTTGACCTTTTCATCCTTGTTTATTGATTTAGATGCTAATTGAGAAAATAAGTCAACCTATCCAACCTAGTTTGTTGATTTGGATGCTAACTAAAAGAATAAATCGACCTATTTGACATAATTTTTTTATCTAAGATTGAATAAGAGTACTATGTT
Source organism: Torreya grandis (assembly GCA_037957365.1). Taxonomy (NCBI): domain Eukaryota; kingdom Viridiplantae; phylum Streptophyta; class Pinopsida; order Cupressales; family Taxaceae; genus Torreya; species Torreya grandis. The sequence goes on along the minus strand of JARHVA010006630.1, from coordinate 820,442 downwards.
GACATGTTTGATCTAGTAACTTATATCTAAATAATACCTACATAGAAATAACATATTCTTTTTGATATGACTGTGTGTTAAACCTATGCACAAAAGTTATATCTATACTAGTTGGTTCGACATCATATCATAAATATGGAAACATAATGAAATGATAGAAAATAAAGCATGAAATAAAATCTAAAAGGGTTATATTCATGTTGGGTTCATTGGAATGTATACAATGGAAAATATAATAGATCTACAAATCAATTCTAACTCAAAGAAGATAAGTCCTACTTACACTTATGATTGGGGACAGATTAATAGTCATGGTTAAGACTAATATGGATCCATTATACCAATCCAAGGTATCTCTTACCATATATAATATTGTTAGGGAGGGTTCCAAATCCTCTAATTAAGAAAAACCATAAAGTAACCCTAACTAGGACATGTGTTTTCATATTCACTATACTAATAACAAGTAAAGTAAAAATTCTAATCTAGTGCTCACCAAAGCTTGTAACACAAACTAGGGTTAATAAATAATGAAATTAAACTTGCATAAGATAATCCTAATTAAGCTTTGTATAGGTAAAACCATTATTCATGGAGAGAGATATATATTCAAAAGCCATTACTTATGCTATTTTTATCTACCAAAGAGAGGAACAAAGTTAGAAATACTTATTTTGAAGATGAATCCATCGAGACTTAATATATACTTTGGAAAAAGGTGCTTCAAAAGAGGTTGTTTTGATTTTTAAGGATCACTAAGAAAGGCCAAAGCATCCAAGACTTATCCACAAGACAAGATTCTTTTCCAAGTAAAAACCCTAAGCTAAGACTCCTCAAGCAGAATAATGGAAGATTAGATTGTAAATAAGTGAAAATGAATAATTAACACTTGAAGTCTTTCCAATAATGGAAAAATGGATGTGTTTATATTGTAATATCAACCCATAAACCTTTCCAAAAGTTTAGGCCAATAAGGTCGACCTGATTAACCTAGTATTAGAAATGGCAAATATTAATTGGGTTATGGACTAGGTTGGCCATGGACCAACCTAGCCCCTAATAAGATTTGTCAATAATAATACAAGGTCGGTATGGATGAATATGTCATGTAAACTTCTAAAAAGGGATTTAAATTATGGAAAGGGCTATTGAAGGTGACAAATAAGTAGAGGAGGGTGAAAATAGGAGGCAAAGCTTAGGGAAATAGTTTTAGGAGACAAGTGTGTATATATTGAGTGGAAAAAATGGATAACAATCCTAAAAAGAATCAATGGTATACCCACCCCTTTCTTGATATACCCCTTAGGGTATACACTTAGAGATATTGATACTCAAAAGGTTCTTACAAAATAGAAAGCATACGTAATTGATAATGTTTGAAAATATTATGTCTATACACATTGTCATTGAATTCCACATAATCAAGGGGTAAATGATTCATATATGAAGTTTTAATAGCTTATTTTTTATTTTTAAAGGTTTAGATTGTAGCAATCTAAATATGCTTTATAATATTACCACTTAATCTATCACTTCTTAATGGAAGATAGATAACTCTTTTAGATGACATATATTAAACAAATTGAATTATAGATATTAAAATATAATATATGAATTAATAAAAATTAATGAAAATATGAGAAAAATAGATACAAACCCTAAGAGCATATATGGTTAGGGTTTTTGAATCTAGGGTTTCTTTACACCAATTTAAATTATATGTAAAATAAATTAAAACCCTAATGTGAAATTGATTTAATATAGCTAGGTTAAATAAAAAAATTAGAGGTATGTAGTCATAAATTATTTCAAAAAAAATTAGATTAATGTGTTGTCCCCAAAAATGAGTGACATTTTAGGGACAACCTATGAACTATTTTGGTTCATTGGACCAAAATAATCTCTCCTTTGTCAAAAATAGTTATGAGCATTTGGGTTATTCATTTTTCAAAGCTTTTAAAAAAATCTATGGACTCAACATGATTGAAATTAGTAGGTTCAGCAGGTTCAAAGGCTTTTGCAGGCGAGTTCAATCAAAAGAACAAGTTTCTAACACTTAGTAATTTCTAGGATTGGTTCAGTGCCTTGGTTCAATAAAAAATGTCCATCAGCAAGCTTCAAAGAACAAAGGCTTGAACCATTGAACCTTGAACCATTTTGGTTCAATGGGTTCAATGACCAATTAGTTCAACACACTTGGTGCAAAAGATTAAAAAGACTTAGCCAAATAATGAAGAATGAACCAATGAACCAATTCAACCATTGAACCAAAAGTTGGTTTAATTGGTAGGTTCAAGGGGCTACCCCAAAGCCAAAGGAACAAGTGCCCTTTCAAAGGGTAGTAAGCAAAAGTGAACAAAAGTTTGAAATTCCTTGGGAAAATGGCTAAGTAAAGAGCCTCAAAGAATTCTTTCAGTAAGATTTTTCTCAAAAAAAATTTAAGGTAAAATTCCTTCAGACTTTTTGTTCAAAGGAATTCTTTCGGGATTTTTGTTCGAAGGAAAAGATTGATGGAAAAATCCCAAAAGCCAAAAGCCTACCGAAGAGGCAAGAACCTGCTGGGGAAGTTAAAGCCCAAAATCCACTTGAAAAATATTGAAGGGTAGATACCCTTGCAGGGGACACTTGACATCAAAAAAAGGACCTTTTCTAAGGACCCAAAGGGACACCTTCCCTTTGGGACATTCTAAAGTCTAAACAAAGACATAGAAAGGAATCCTCAAAGACTTAGACACAAAGAGATTCAAAGAATGAACTGATTGAACCGTTGAACCAAATGGTTCAACAAGTTCACAGGTTCAAAGGTTCAACAAAGTGCAATAAAGATCAAAGAGCTTAGAAAGAACAAGGAAGCAATGGGCAGAGGAAGAAATAATGAACCGAATGAACCTTGAACCAAAAGATTTCAAATTTCAATGGTTCACAGGTTCAAGCAGTTTAAAGGTGGCCTTAAGCAAAGCAAGAAACAACATGGATGATTCCAAAGGCAATTTCAATGAAAGTGATGGTTCAACCAGAGAGCAAAGAAGCACTTAAGTAAGGAAGTGATGGACCAAAAGAGATAGAGTGAACTAAAAAAATGATGAGCTAATGAGCTTTCAAATGGTTCATGGGTTCAAATTTCAACATGGTTCAAGCAGCTAGCGACCATTGATGGTCCCTTAGACGTCAAATTTTAAAGTGAGGGAAAATCTATGGAAATTCAAATAGAGCATTGAATTTAAAGAAAGAACCAAGTGACTAGCTCAAAAGGGATCCTAAAGAATCAAATTGCTATAGGGGAGAGAGGAGTGAGACCAAACGACCAAAAATATATTTCAAAAGAGTTATTTCCAGTAGGTGAAATAGTGGATCAAGTAGACTTAGACTTCTGAGTGCACCAAATTAAGGACACAAGCCCATTTTTCTCCATAAAGTAATGAAAAATTAGATAGCTACATAGATATAAGGAAAAGGACCAGAAAATACATACTAAGAAGAGATATATTAGAGGAATAGACATGCCATACATATGGCAATACACTATTCCTAGCATGGTCCCCCTAAACAAAACTAAAGGTGCATTGAAGACATTGAATGTAGCATGGGCCATCCCATGGGAAGGAATGGCAAGCCTTGTGTATTTTGCTATAATATTGTAATTTCTCTCATTAGTAAAGCAGAATTTTTAGTTTTACAGAAGTAAAACTCTGCCTAGTTGAAAGGAGAGTACTGAGACTTTGAGATCAAATTGTAATTTCATTTCATTTTATTTGAATGAGAAAGCAAGTTGTTTGTAGAATTTGTGTTGTTTTGGATTGTATAATTTTAAGAGATTATTATTATGTCTATCTTCTGAATGTGTTCTCATCTATTTAATTTGGCAATCATAATTAGTGAAAGTAATAAGGAAGGTGTCCTAAAGCCAACTATGGGAAGACTTTGTGCTTTCACATTTGTTTTTAGTGTGTGTTTTTATTTTCATTCTAAGTTGAGGATTCTAGGATGACTTTTTGCCCCCATTATCCTTTGTGTTATACTCTTTGGGTAGTTAAGGTGGAAACTTTGCATTTTGTTTCATCCTATTGGTTACTACACCTGTGTTACTAGTTTCTTGTCCTACCTAAAAGAACTCTTGTTGTTTCTTCCAAGAACACTTCTAAAAGAAGAGAAGTGCCTTCATTGTTCTCACTAAGATTTTCCCCTTTGTTTGTGAACATTATCTCTGAAAGAAGAGAGATGGATGGTGTATCCTACCCCTGAGTGTTATTTTATACATATTTATAGTATATATAGCTCATGCGTATTTATCAAGAACCTCCCCTTGATGAGAGGAGAGATTTCTCCACCTCTTATGTAGTAAACCTGCACACTGGGCTGACTAATATCCTTTGTTATGCCTGATAAGACCTATTTTTCTCAATCAAACTGTTGACTAACAAAATATTCACCCAACAGTCTTTTTGGTGACTCTGGTGGGGAAGAGCATGCAGTTTGAAGTCTCAAACTTAAAGCTAAAGTAGATCCTACTCTTTTCCATTTTTGTTCTACAATCTAGCAACTCCACATTATATTATAAGCCATAAATCTCAAGGTGTTGTTGACCCTACTTTTGAGTTGGTGTAGTAGAGTAATTTTGAGTTATTTCCTCCACAACCTCACCTTCAATGAACTAGGAGTCTTCTTCCTAGCCTTACTAGGTCACCAACACAAGATAAAGCTTCTTTTTTTGCTGCTAGTAGAGCTTTGCCTATCCATTCTCCACCTAGATTTGTGATCCCACTTTTACATAATCAAATCGTGGCTCAAGGCCCCTGGGGTAACTCTTTTGGTTCACTAAATTTAACTTGACCTTTGCATGAGCTTCCATGCAGTTCAAGGAAGAATTTCCATATATTCTTTGGTGATGGGAAAGTTCATCCTAATGAACACATTGTAGCTTTTAGCATAGCCCGTGGTGTAATAGGGGTGGAATTGAAGGAGATGGTAGTCAGTATCTTCATGGAAACACTACAAGGTGCTACTATAGACTGGTTCTACCATCTACATGGTAGGTTAGTAACTCATGGGACACACTTAAAGCCAAGTTTGAAGAAATTTTCAAACCTGTAGAAGATGTGCATGCCTTGCTAACCCAACTCACACAGATGAAGAAGGAGCCCCATTAACCTATGAGGGAATTCATTTCTAGGTTTAACAAGCTAAGGCATAGGATTCCCATGGTCACCCAGCCGACACCTTAGAATCTCAAGTGTTTCTTCATCAACTCATAACTGCCTGAAGTGAGTTTCTTGCTGAGAAAGGCTAGACACATAGACCTTGCTACTTCTCAGGACTTGGCTACTGAGGTAGAATATGACCTTATCTTGGTAGGAAAGATAAGGAGAGACCCTAATAAAGTTAAATCCTCTTCATCTTCTGAATACTCACCTATAGTCACCACTGACCCAATGGTACAAAAGCTATCAAATGGAATGATAGCACTCAAAAAGAAAATGGCACAAGGGATGTCATCTACTCTTGCATATAGAGATATGCCCAGGAGGACATTTTAGAATCATGCATACCAAGGCAATGCTACCAGGAATCAAGGACAAAAAAATCTCCTTCCTCCTCTATAGAGGAACCTCACCCTTGAAGCACCTCCAAACAACTCAGTAGTTGGATATCTTGAAGCTGAATCAGATTTCTCATTCCAACCTGAGTTGAATCCTGAAGATGACACTAATCTCTTCACTGAAGAAGAAGAAGAAGAATTAGTTGGCTACTCCAACATTGGTTTCTTAAACTACCAGGATGAACCCAGAAGTGAAGGCAATGTAGTTGAGGGATCATACGCTCTATTCACCCAATCTAGGAATCAATTAGCTCAATTGCCTGATAAGGAGAAAGTAGAGGAGTGACCTTAACCAATAATTTCAATTGCTAAGCAAGGGTCCACTCTTCATTTCTAGCCAAAGGACCCAGTGATTGCAAGAAAGTTAAGTACCTCAAATGCCCCCATGCCTTCTACTTCAAATTTATAGTCTAGTCTTCCCCCTTCCAAAAATCAAAAGGATGAATTTTCATCCTCTACTCCTAGCTCATTCCAGGCATCTATAATAATTTACCATATAAAGAAAACCAAATTTAAATGTCTAAATTTGAATTCCTACAGTCCCGTCCTAAACAATTAGATAAATTGGTTTAGTGTGTGAAGAACCAAAATTCCCCTGTAGGACAAGAAATTACCAAGGTGACTCATGATTCCCCCAAGAATTTACCCACTAGGAACAACCTTGTCATCACTCCCCCTGCTACTCTTGGCAAGATTGAACCTTTCTATGTCTCATTGCTGATAAATGGACATTAGCTGAATAACTGCATCATTGATTTTAGAGCCTCAGACAATGTTATGCCTACCAAAGTGGCTAAATCCCTTGGCTTTACACTAACCAAAACCTTTGGTAGATGTTTCTCCATGGAAAACAAGAAAGTACCACTACTGGGGCAGATCAAGGATGCCCAATTTGCATTTGCAACATTCCTAGACAAGAGAATTAAGATGATTATCTTGGTGGTTGATGTCCCTGCATCCTATGGCATCCTTCTTGGGTAAAATTTCTATTGAGATGTTGGTGGTGAATTGATCATGGACTTATTTGAGGCAAGGATTCTAGTCAAAGGTGTTATGAAGAGGCTACTCACTAAGAAGGAAGTAAAATATGTGGTTACCCAGACCTTAACACCTGAAGCTCAAATTTTGTGAGTCTTTAGGCATGGGTAACTACTTTTTATTTACAAATGAATTCCATAAAATGCTTGTTGAAACTCTTGAAGGTGAAAATCTGAAGATTAGTTTAGCTGGAACAATAGAAGAATTGGCTAAGTACCATGCAAGTGTGGAAGAATCTCCCCCTCTGAATAAAGATGAATCTAAAGAAAAATTAGTATCAAATGAGGTATAGACTCTTGAATTTGATGGCAGCTACTCCTCCACTAGTTCAGGAGTCAGAGTTGTGTTGATATCTCCTTAAGGAGATATTTTTCCTTCATCCTACAAGTTGCAGTTTAACAACACTAATAATATAACTAACTATGAATATTTGTTGCTTGGATTGAAGGCTGCTCGAGACCAAGGCATCAAACTCTTTCATGCCAAAGGAGATGTGGAACTAGTGGTTTGTCAGGTAATAAAATTTCATCAAACCAAGAATGAAATATTGTTCCACTACCATAACCTAGTCTAGGACTAAATTGAAAGCTTTGATTCTTTTAGCATCTCTACCATTCCTAGAGAATTCAATGACTAGGCTGATGCACTGGATGTCTCAGCTACTCTCTTGGTCCCCCACTTAGAATTCAAAGGAGACAAGTACACTATTGAGCTAGTCTTTCAACGAAGTGTACCTGATAATGCTAGTCACTGGTAAGTGTTCAACAATGATAGTCAAATCATTGCCTTCTTAGAGCAAAAAGATAGTTTTGAATGGCTACATTTTGAAGGTAATGAACCTCAAAAGTGTGAACCAGTTCCTAAATCAAATATAAATTTAGGTGAGGAGTTCTTATAACTTAAAGGGAATAAGATTCCCAAAGGCCTAGTTTCCCTTGAGAAACTATTTGACAAACATGATAGATTCATCAAATAGTAGCAAATAGATTCAAGCTCTACCCAGGAGTTTGATCAAGTAAATCTAGGTACCAAGGATGATCCCAAGATGGTGAACATTAGGAAATGTTGCACTCTGGAGGAGAAATTCAAGTTCACTACTCTACTCTGCCATTACATGGATGTCTTAACATACTCCTATGATGACCTAAAGTTCCTCAGTCCTGATGAAATTTGACATGACATTCCTCTCAAGGCTGATTCAACACCCTATAGGCAAAAGTCCAGGCAGTATAATCTAAAAATATCAGGTACCATTTTGTCTAAGATATAAAAAATGCTAAATTATAGGATAATCTTCCCAATCCATCATTCCACATGGATTGCAAATATAGTGCATGTAAGGAAGAAGAATGGAAAAATTCATCTCTATGTGGATTTTAGGAACTTAAATCAGTCATCCTTAAAGGATAAATATCCTTTGCCAATCATTGATCAAGTGTTTCAAATAGTGATAGGTTCAGAGATGTTATCAATGCTAGATGGCTTCTCAAGATATAATTAGGTTGATGTTGGTGAGGCAAACCAGCATAAGACTGCTTTCACCACACCTTGGGGTACGTTTACATATAGAAGGATGCCTTTTGGCTTGATAAATACTGGAGCCACCTTACAAAGAGCAATGGACCTTACCTTCAAAGATGAAATGTGTAAGTTCATAATAGTTTATCTTGATGACTTGACTATCTTTTCTAAACATTGCCCAATCATATACGCCATTTGCAATAAGTGCTAGAGCATTGCTACCAGAATGGCATTTCCTTAAACCCCAAGAAGTCAGTCTTTATAGTAATAAAGGGGAAACTCCTTAGACACATTGTGTCTAAAGGAGGCATAAAGATTGACTCAGACAGAGTCAAATCTATCCAAGAGTTTACCTTGCTCACAAGTAAGACTATTGTTTACTCTTTCTTTGGAAAGGTGAATTTCTTATAGAGCTTCATCCCTGAGTTTGCTGAGAAGACCAGGCACATTGTAAACATGATGAGGAATAAGGCTACCTTTAGCTAGACTAAAGAAGGCAAGTCAGAATTTGAGGATATCAAGACTACCATTGCCCACGCCCCATTTCTAGTTTGTCCAAATTATACAAAGGATTTCCTCATGTATAGTTATGCTTCTAAACACACACTTTCAGCCATCCTAGTTCAACAAAATGAAGAAGGTGTGGAATATCCCATTTCCTTCATGATCTATCCTCTCAAAGCTCATGAGTTAAAGTATTCAAACATGGAGAATCATGTTTATGCATTGGTGAAGGTAGAGAAACATTTTCGCTTCTACATCTTGAATTCACACACTATTGCCTTGGTTCTTAACACCACGATCAAATCCATATTGAATCAGCAAGAGTTTGGGATGAAAAGAGGCAATTGGGTTACAAAGATCCAGGAGTTTGATCTGGTCATCAAGCCAACAAAGCTGGTGTGTGGAAAGGGGCTATGCCAATTAATTGCTAATAACAAGCCAGAAGGAACAAAACATGAAGAATTAGAGGTGGAAGACACACCAATAGTCCTCTTTGTCTCCATCACAAATGAGTGGTATTCAGGTATTTCTCATTTCCTTACTTATGGTGAGTGTCTCGCTCACCTATCTTATAAAGAAAGGAGAACCATCAAGTTGAAAGCTATAAATTTTGTCCTTTAGGACAATGGCCTATACAAGATGAGCCTTGATGGAGTGTTCCTTCGCTATGTGGACAAGGAGCAACAAAGCCAACTTTTGAAGTCCTTCCACAATTCAACCTATGGAGGACATTTTTCTACTCCTGTGACTACCCATAAGATTTTGTGAGCCAGGTACTACTAGCCAACTCTCTTTCAAGATGCATACAAGTGGGTAAGAAAATGTGAACTATGCTAGTAGTTTGTTGGGAGACCCAAGTTAGTTGCCCTACCTCTCAAGCTCGTGGTCATAGAGGAGCCATTCCAGTAATGGGGAATTGATTTTATTAGAGTTATAAACCCATCTTCAAGTGTTGGACATGATTATGTCCTTATAGCAATAGACTACTTCACTAAATGGGTGTAATAAATTCCAACTAAGCATGCTACATCAGAAGTAGTGTGCAATTTCTTCAAAGAGAACATCATTTCTAGGTTTGGGGTCCCAACCAAGATTGTCACTGACAATTCAATTTGTTTTACTTCTCAGGATATTACTCAATTCTATTTCTACTATGGGATTACACTCTCCCACTCTTCAGATTACTTTCCACAAGGGAATGGACAAGCTAGATTAAGCAATAAGAACCTAGTGACTATCATCAAGAAGCTAGTGGATGACAAGCAAAGGACATGGCATAAAGCATTGGTTGATGCTCTATGGGCAAACAAAATTACACCAAAGAGAGCAATTGGTATGTCTCCTTTCCAACTTCTTTATGGAATCAATGCTGAGATACCAATCACCTTAGAATTTCCAGCATTGAAATTAGCTAAGGCAATTGAGGATCAAACGTATGAAAGTACCCTTGATAAGAGGATCATGTGCCTGATTGAGCTAGATGAGTAGAGAACTATGGTGGTGGACTGAATCACTACCCACTAAATTCTGGTGAAGAAGCCTTTTGACCAGAAGGCAAAGAACCGTGACTTTTGGGTTAGAGATCAAGTCTTACTATGGGACAAAAGGAGAGAGCCAAAGGGGATGCATGGAATGTTTGATTCTCTTCGGAGAGGCCCATTTATTATCCACCAGTTCAATTTTGAGAACAAATTCTTATTGAAATATTAATATGACACGCTCTTTACTCTGCCTCATAATGGGCAACATCTGAAGCACTTTAATTCTTGAAGTGTCAGATAGGTTTACTTGTACATATGTATATCTATATAGTCTTTACTCTTTTTTGGAGCCTATATAGATATACATATGTAATAGAATACATATGTACATATGTACAAGTATTCTAGTACATATCTCCCATATGTACTAGAATACATAAATACATATGTACCAAAATACATATATACATACATATGTATACATATGTACTCTTTTTTGGAGACTATATAGATATACATAAATACATATAATTTTAGTCTTTTTTGGAGCCTTGTACCTATTCAGTAGATGTCAAGGCACTAGAGATTCTAGTTTTTACTCCCCTCAGATATTCCAAGTTTTTAACTGAAGGAAGTTCCACAACTGGAGCTAGCTATTGTCCCCAAAAATGAGTGACATTTTTGGGACAACCTATGAACTATTTTGGTTCATCAAACAAAAATCATCTCTCCCTTTTTCAAATTTTTTTTTGAGCATTTAGGTTTTTCATTTTTCAAATCTTTTCTAGAAATCTATGGACTCAACATGCTTGAAATTAGCAAGTTCAGCTGGTTCAAAGGCTTCTATAGGTGAGTTCAATCAAAAGAACAAGTTTCTAACACTTAGTCATTTCTAGGATGGGTTTAGCACCTTGGTTCGATAAAAAATGTCCATTATCAAGCTTCAAAGAACAAAGGATTGAACCATTGAACATTGAACCATTTTGGTTCAACAGTTCAATGGGTTCAACAACCAATTGGTTCAATGCGCTTGGTGCAAAAGATTAAAAAGACTTAGCCAAATAATGAAGAATGAACTGATGAACTGATTGAACTATTGAACCAAAAGTTTGTTCAATTGGTAGGTTCAAGGGGCTACCCCAAAGCCAAAGGAACAAGTGCCCTTATGGAGGGTAGTAAGTAAAAGTGGACAAACGTTAGAAATCCCTTGGGAAAATGGCTAAGTTAAATATGCCAAAAGAATTCTTTTGGGAAGATTTTTCTCAGAAAAATGTTTAAGGCAAAATTCCTTCAGACTTTTTATCTGAAGGAATTCTTTCGAGATTTTTGTCTGAAGGAAAAGCCCAATGAAAAAAGCCCAAAAGCTGAAATCCCATTAAAGAAGCAAGAACCCACTAGGGAAGTTAAAGCCTGAAGGCCACTTGAAAAATCACAAAGGGTAGATACCCTTGCGGGGGACACATGATGTCAGAAAAAGAACCTTTTCCAAGGACCCAAAGGGACACCTTCCCTTTGGGATGTTCCAAAGGCTAAACAAAGATGTAGAAAGGAATCCTCAAAGACTTAGACATAAAGAACTTCAAATAATGAACTGATTGAACCATTGAACCATTGAACCAAATGGTTCAATGAGTTCATAGGTTCAAAGGTTCAACCAAGTGAGATAAATATTAAAGAGCTTAGGAAGAACAAGGAAGTGATGGGCAGAGGAAGAACCAATGAACCGATTAAAACTTGAACCAAAAGAGTTCAATGTTTAATGGTTCACAAGTTCAAGCGGTTCAAAGGTAGCCTCAAGCAAAGAAAGAAGTAACATGGATGATTCCAAAGGCAAGTTTAATGAAGTGATGGTTCAACCAGAGATCAAAGAAGTGCTTAAGTAAGGAAGTGATAGACCAAAAGAGACAGAGTGAACTGATGAAGCGATGAACCAATGAACTTTCAAATGGTTCATGGGTTCAAAGTTCAACATGGTTCAAGCAGCTAGTGACCATTGATGGTCCGTTGGATGTCAAATTTTAGTGTGAGGGAAAATATGTAGAAATTTAAATAGAGTATACAATTTAAATAAAGAACCAAGTGATTGGTTGAAAATGGAACCTGAAGACTCAAATTACTATAGGGGAGAGAAGAGCGATACCAAAGGACCAAAAATATTTTCAAAAGAGTTATTTCTAGTAGGTGAAATAGAGGATCAAGTAGACTTAGACTTTTGAGTGCACCAAATCAAGGACATAGGCCCATTTTTATTCCATAAAGTAATGAAGAATTTGATAGCTATACAAATATCAAGAAAAGGACTAGACAGTCCATACTAAGAAGAGACATATTAGATGAATAGACACGTCATAGTTATGGCAATAAATTGTTCCCAGCATGATCCCCCTAGACAAAACTGAAGGCGCATTGAAGACATTGACTGTAGCATGGGCCGTCCCATGGGAAGGAATGCCAAGCCTTGCATAGTTTGATATATGATTGTAATTTCTCTCATTAGTAAAGGAGACTTTTCATTTTTACAGAAGCGAAACTCTAACCAATTGAAAGGAGAATACTGAGACTTTGATCTCAGATTGTAATTTCATTTCATTTTATCTAAATGAGAAAGCAAGTTGTTTATAGATTTTGTGTTGTTTTGGCTTGTATCATTTTCAGAGATTATTCTTATGTCTATCTTCTAAATGTGTTCTCATCTATTTAATTTGGTAAGAAAAATTAGTGAAAGTAATAAGGAAGGTGTCCTCAAGCCAACTGTGGGAAGACATTGCACTTTCACATTTGTTTTCAGTGTGTGTTTTTCTTTTCATTCTGTGTTGAGGATTCTGGGACAAATTTGTGCCCCCATTATCCTTTGTGTTATACTCTTTGGGTAGTTGAGGTGGAAACTTTGCATTCTATTTCATCCTGTTGGTTAATGTGCCTATGTTACTAGTTTCTTGTCCTACCTGAAATAACTCCTATTGTTTCCTGTAAGAACACTTTTGAAAGAAGAGAAGTGCCTTTAGTGTTCTCACCAAGATTTTCTCCTTTGTTTGTGAACATCATCTTTGAAAGAAGAGAAATGGATTGTGTATCCTACCCCTGAGTGTTATTTTTTGCATATTTATAGTCTATATAGCTCCTATGTATTTATAGGGAACCTCCCCTTGATGAGAGGAGAGATTTGTCCACCTCTGATGCAGTAAACCTACACACTGGGCTGACCAATCTCCTTTTCTATGGATGATAAGACCTATTTTGCTCAATCAGACTGTTGACTAACAAAATATTCACCCAACATAATGCAAGCTAAGGTTTGAAGCAATATTTTAAGTAAGATGGGTTCACCAAAAAATTTTACCTTTTAAGGTTTAATAATGTATATCCTATGTTTAGAATAAAGGGATGAGACATCTAAATTAGATAAATAAATTTCAAAAATTAAATAATGATCTGTTATAGAATTAGACCTTCTTTGAATTTTTAATAATAAAAATAAAATAGACATAAATAAAGACTTATCTAAAAAGTGACTATCATGGATGATCTAGGTTTTGAAAACTGAATTTTGGATAGTTTTGAGTGTCATCAATAGGAGTTTGGAGTCTATTTTCTCATTAGAAAGTAGAGACCCATATGGAAAATAGGGTCATACTACTATAGTGTCCTCAAAGTGGTAGTACTATCCAATTTTTGGGACTATTCATATTTTTTATATCACATGTACCCATGTTTTTAGGTCTTATTCTTGTGCACATGAAACTTGGAGCTCTATATTATGTCTGAAAAACATCATTTAGTGTGAAAACCATAATCCTCCTTGCAAATATGTCATGAAAAATAATTGTTTGTTGGTTAGTAGGATAGAATAGACATCTTCAACACCTCATTATGAAGAGAGATGCCTACATACCAAAACTCCAGAGAGGGATCAAGCCTGATGTAGTTCTCCCACTTAGTGTTTGATGCAAGTCTAAAAGAATACTAGAATGAGAGTGGACTTAGATGCATTGAATATTCTTGAGCTTTGAAAAATTTTAAAACTAGGCTTAGGGATGATGTATATGGTAGTATGAAAAATTATGGAAGAATATGATCAAATAATTTAATTTTGCTCAACTTGTCTTTGGTTTGAGTGTGAATTTTCATTTATTTTTCATCTAGTGAATAGAGATTAATTGGAATTATATTTATAGAGATATGTAGCTTGTGTAGATAAAAAAATGTGCTTAGGCTGACCTTAATAAGTGAACACATTTTTAATAGTATCCTTTGGGAGTATTTTTTAATAGTATCCTTTGGGAGTATTTAGGGATAAGGACATTAGCACCCAGTTGGGACACTAGTGGCATGTGGTTGTAGTGTCCCAAATGTGGCACTAATGTCCACTTGGAATATAGTTGAGAAATTTGGGTTGGGATCTAAGAAGATGGTTTTAAGACTATATTTTGGCCATCTATAGGTGATTATGGTCTATTCAATAACTAAAAAAATGTGTCTAAGGATTATAGATAGGTTTAGGGCTAAGCGAGGAATAAGGTAACTCAAACGACACTCTTATCATCCAATCACCACTTTTAGGTGATTAAAATACATTATATCCATGATTTATTTATGTGAATTATGAGATATTATAAATCAAGTATAAAACCATGCCTAAATATAAAAATATGAAATCCTAAGAAAGAAGGAAGGAACCCTAAGGGAAAATCTATATTTTGATCCCTTGAAGATAAGGGTATGATTCACCAATATGTTTATCTTATTTTAAATTAATGATATAAATGAGTATAAAAATATGAATAATCAAATTTTATAAAAATTATATAGTTCTAAATGTAAAATACAAAGTTGAATTATACTTTTATATTTATGGAAATGACTAAGAAGACTAGGGTACTTAGCTTGTTACTATTTTTTAGGATCTTAGTCTTTGTGAAATTGGTAGAAAGGATTGAAACTAGATTTATAGTTTATTGAATATGGAAAATAAATATATGGAATTTTCTAAATGGATTATATATTATTTATATACCTATGGTAATTGAATGTATCTGATATCCAAAAAAAAATTTAGGCCTCAATTTTCACAATGCTAGTTTTGTTGAATTATTTTTTATTGTAAACATGTCCTATTGTGACAAGTTATTTATGATATTTAAGACACAAGATGAATATTATTAAATTATTAACAACATAACGGATTTTATTTTATCTATGTTTTAATTTATTACATTACTAGTATTCAAATACCAATAATGGATTATTTCACTTTGAATATTGAGATGTATATTACATTATCATATTAGTTGAGCTAATACTTATTTGTAAATATGTAAGATACCATGTTGAGATTAACTCTTATTTTGATTTTTATGTTTTATATATGTTTTTTTTTTAGATATTAATTTAGATGTTTACTTACAATAGCGTCAACTACCTAGCTTAGTAAAATTTTATGTGAGAACTGATGTGTAGATGACAAGGGAGGCCAAGTGATGGAAATGCGACTAAACCAAGAATTAGTACACCATTGGTATTAGTTTCTTATTGGATTCCTGACTCCCTTAAATTAAAATAAAATCTTAGATTTATATTTTAATCTAGTCCTAAGTTCTAATCCTCTTTAACACTCCTATCACTATTCACTCTCCCCTTCGAAATATTCACTAAATTTTTATAATACCTTAGGAGTAACCTTAACATCAAACTCAATCATAAATGTAAATGTGTAAACCACTTATGTTGTCCCTTAAACAAAAAATCAAATAGGAATTTAGATCAATGTTTGAAAATTTGTAAATAGTGTTTTAGAGGTGGTTGTAAGTGTATTTAGGACTAATTTTGACCAAGGGATGGGATAAGAAATTTTTATAGTGTTGAAAACGTTTTATAGTAGTCATGTGCCCATTTATGACACGGGGAAGAGAGAGTATTAGTGGGTATGGATAAGCCTTGACTTCCCACATGGATGTGTAAGGGGGGGTTAATTCTAAAGAATATTTTTTCATAAGAGCCAAGGAATGGGAAGGGACAAGAGTCACCTTCCCATTGGACATTAATTTTGAGTTTTTTGCCTATAATATTAAGGAAATACATATTTGGAATAACTTTGTGGTTCCTTTTCAAATAAGAGAGTGGGGAGAGATTGAGGAAGGAATGAAGGAACTTAGAAAAAAGTATGAGAGTTTTAGTAGGAAGGAGTTATATTACTTCAAAGACAATTAGAAGATCCCATTTGTGTAGAGTAAATTGGTGTAGATAAGGTAGTCTTCCTTGGTACCCATGTCTATTTTTATGTTTTTATTTTTTTAACAATTAAAGATAATAAACAAATTAATTTTTTTGAACTTATTTAGGGTATAAATTGTACAAACCATAAATGCATAATACACTAATTTAAAGAATTTTAAATGAGATATAAATAATAAATTTACAAGTAAATAGACAAACCTGAATGAAACCCAATTATGGTAACTATGCAGACTAAATATTAATGAAAACTAACTATAGTAACCCATGAATTATTTCATATATAAAAGAATAAGTCTAAACTATATTGGGATAATGCCACACTAGTAGGATAATGTTGAAATTTGGCCTTGTCTATTGACTATGGATATGTCATAGTTGACTATGTGACTGTTTTAATTTTTGAGTGCTTGCACTTTTCTGTGATGAATTTTTTATTGACAACATGTTCCAATGTTATATGTGGAAGACTAAAAAAATCCAAAACTTATTTCATGTATAATAAACCAAATGAATAATAAGCATAAATGGGTAATTGGGCAAGGGGAATATCTAAGGTATCCTTATAAAACCTCGCATAATATGAGTACTACATACATAGCCTAAAAGGGCCTCAATTTAATGTATTTCTCTTTCTTAGGTACATGTGTGCAATAGTTGATGCAAGACTATATTATCTTCTACCTATGATAATCCTTGACACAAACATGAAAAGGATGTATTTAGCCTTATAATTTGTAAATAGATCAATAATTTAGCATATATAATTAGATATAAATTTTTTATAGTTTTTTTTATGGATATAATCATGATCCCTAGCCTATAAAAATACATGTGCTTATATATGACTCTTTAATTAAAATTTAAGGAATAATTGGCATGTAAGGAGGCTAACTTTAAAATTGAAATGGCAATAAAAGACACTATTATGAAAATAAAATCTTGAATTTTGTTTACAAGTCACGCTCAAAAAATTGCACATTATTTGAACATAGGCATAGTGTGGACATGTTCATGAATCCTAACCTTGTCTAAAATCCAAAAGACAAAAAGGAAAGGACATAAAATGAGATTGGGGATACCTAAGGTCAATTTGATAATATGAAACAAAATTATAAAAGTTATTAAAATATTTAAACATAATATATAAGTTCAATACTTGAAACATAATACAATAATATGTCAGTTGTTCTTCATCAATAATCCTAGTAAGAAGATTATGGAAAATGCATGTTTTGAAATATTTTATGTTAATTTACATGTTTATAGTTTCCCTTCACACTTTTATTATAATGATGTAGTGAATAAAAAATACTAAAGCAAAGTATAAATAATATACATGAGTGTGAAATCATGTTTTGTCTCTATAATGTGAAATTTTATTGTGAAATATTCCTTGATGCAAAAATTTAAGGAATATGCATTTCAATTTCCCTATAACCTAAAAGTGGAGATACAAATATTTTAACCTTGTTTTATTCTTATAGAGAGCGAGTGAACAAGTTTTAAAGTGGTAATAGGATGAGTGGTAGGATATTGGTTGTCACTATGTCTTAAACATATCAACTCAT
>JARHVA010006630.1:725000-797500 GCA_037957365.1 Torreya grandis | reverse complement strand
GAGCTATAAATTATTTAAAAGTAAAGTAAAGTAGATTTTTTTTAATGGATAAATTAGAAATATAAAAACAATATTAGACTACCAAAATGGTTTGTTGGTAGATTATTTGATGTATAATAGTTTTATATCTTAAAATTTAATTCCAAAATTTCTAAAGTTTTACTTGATGAAAATAAGGTAATCTCCCATAATTAATCCCATGTCACTTATTTTGAAATTATTGTATCAATAAATATTATTCTAGTTATAGATAGGTATTTAAGGATACATAAGGGAGTAAAAAAAACCAAGAAAATGCACAACTATCTAGACTATTATGAAATAATTGTGATAACATTTGGCTACCATTATAACCATTTATGGTTTTTCAAAAATTAATAATATATAGGTAAGGTTACCCACTTCCATAAAATGTAGAAAATTTAGGCATTTGGACGTTAGGGGTTAAAGGTGCATCCATGTTTTTCAAACATTAGGATTTTCATATATTGCATTGGATTCAACTCGAGCATGATAATATTTACTCTTTAAGGAGAAGTTATATTATTTATCTTTAAACATGAATCAATATGAATTCTTTGGAAGGCATATTGAGGCTATTAAGAGTCTCATTTAAGGTTTTAATTACATTATTTATCCTATCCATTCAAATAATATTTATAATAGGATAATAGGGTGGATGGATAAGATTCTCCTTTGGTTTTACATTTTTATTGGATATATGAATCAATTTCTTCTTGTTAAGAAAGATCATTCTAAATAGTATATATAGTAAGATATTTTATGTCATGATGTGATAATTTTATGTTAGGGTTATGATATTGTGACATAAGAGTGGCATCATGGGAAAATAAGCATGATATTGAAGTAGAGGTAATATCAAAAGATTTACAAAAAGGAATGTCATTACTTTTAATGGTAACTTGTGATGTGGTAAGTAAAATGATGAAAAGTTGATCTTAATTGATTAAATAAGGGGAATAAATATTAAATGTAGGAAAAAGATCACCCATTTGTAAAATAGAAGAAATAACACTATGATTATTATAATTAATTTGCACTTATAGAGAAAGGGAAATAAAAAATTTCTTATGAACGAAATTATTCTCAAAACATATTTAATGTGAGTTTATTTTATACAATTGGATGTGATAAAGTACAATATAAAGAAGTAAATATGATATAGGTGTCCAAGGATAATGTTCCTCCTTTTTAGTTATAGGTAAAAATTAATAGATAATAGATAGTCATATTTAGTATTCTCTTTTATCTAAAAATTAGTCAATCTCATTAGAAAATAAAGTGGAATTTAAGTCACCATTTCCATCTCCCATTACATCCCCACCTCAAGAGGATACTTCTAGATATGAAATCCCAAGTTGGAGACAAGGTGAAGAATCTAAGACTAAGGACATTCCAAATTCCTTAAACACTTCATCCACTCCTAAACTGCATCACCACCTCAAGAAGAGAATCCTAATCCTAACATCATAAGCTAGAATAAGATAGTTAAATAATGGGGAAAGAAAGAGGATAAAATCCTAGACAAAGAGTGTAAGCTTGAGACAAATTTTGATCCTATATAATTCCCTCCCATCCTTTCTCAAGAGACCTCTTATTCTCCATGTCATCCCTATTATATTCCTCATCCTTATGATGATTCATATGAAATTAAATAAAGATGATTCCAAGAGAACATATCCAATGAAATTAAAGAGTTAGAGTCAAAGATAAAATTTCTAAGTCAAGGTGTGATGGAAGGTTTAGATCCCAAAGAAGATATTATACCTAAACACACCCAATCTAACCTTATTCAAGAGAGTGATCAAGATAAATCAGATTTCAATGAAGTGATTTTCAAATAGAAAGAATAAAATCAAGCTATTTTATCCCAAGTTTTTCCTCCTTTTCCTCAATATCTTACAAATGAATCCCCTACATTTCACTCTCAAACTGATTTTGAGTTCTATGTTCCACCTCTAACAACTAGTTGATCTTATCCTCACCCTATCACTCTTTTCCTTGATGAAACTATGGTGTGGAAACCTAAAGAGGATAAACTAGTTGATAAGAATTCATAACTCTTGATTTAATAAAACATACCTCCTTGGTAGCCTCATTGGGCTAAGTCACTTGATTATAAGAGTCTAGTTTTGCAATCACCAAGAAGGAGAAAGGAATTGAGGAATTTTTAGTCCTTGAGAAGCAAATTCAGGTTACAATGGTTGAATTAAAAATTAAGACCCTTAAGAGGTTATGAATGTTTAAGAAGAGGAAATAATTATATGGACTCCCTTTGGTGATCACAAGTATTACTCTGCCTTCTTGTATGAAAAGAATCATGATGAAGACTATTTTATAGCTATCTATGAGGAATGTCAAAAACACTTAAAGAGGGAAGTAATTGAAGAAGACTCTACATCTAATCAAAAAGTTGTGGATAATTATCTAAATCATGAATATGAATGTGATTTTGAGGATGGAGAACAATTTCAGGTCATCCTCAAAGAGGTTACAATCCTAGAAAAATATCTTGAGACCAAGGTGGAAGTTGTTATTGAAGATGACCCAATACCTCAGCCTAATTTTGAATCACCCTTAAATGCATTGGATCTTAAATAATACTATATTTATGACCTCATACATCAAGAAAAGAATGTTGATGAGGTAGTGGTTCTAGATGATAAAGAGGACAAAGATGATTGGCAGTTGAAAATGAAGTTCTTTTAAGAGATTAAAGAGCTTTGCCAAGTTGAGGATCAAGTACATGATAAGGTGAAGAAAGAGTCTTCCATAGAGGACAATGACAAGGATTGGGTATAATATGAAAATATACTTAATGAGATATATGAACTTGTAGTTGAGAAGAAACCCAATCTTATTGAGAACACTATAGAAATCAAGAAGGTATGTCGTATTGAACCACCATCAGATGTTGTAATTGAGTATCCATATGAGAAAGTTGAGTCTATTTGGATGAAATAAGAGTTCAATTACTTATCCAAACTATTTTTAAAATCTTATTTCTCATTGAACATCATACCAATAAATTTGGCAAACATCATGAAAAAGTTGAAGGCATAAATGTTAAAGATCAAAATATTATATGTCTCATTCATTCCTTCATGTCATGAAGCAAGAAGGGTTTAAAACTTCCCCTTGGATCTATGAGGGATTTTTCATCTCAGGTTAGTTAGTGTTTGAGTTATTTTTTTAGTTTGGTGTGTGTGATCCATAAGTTCTCATGAAGCACATGTGTATTTGCTTTTGCTTTGTGTGTCTTTTGTTTTGTGTGTTTGAGGTAGTCATTGGTCTTGTCTTAATTAAATATTTTTTTCAAGTTATATTGTTTTGTTTTAGACTTCAAATGACTCCTTAATCCCAATGGACTGATAAATCTATTGATCTTTAGTATACCATGCATACTATCCCTATGAGTCACTAGTTTGTTAACCAAATTTGACCCTATAGGTCAAATTGGGACCCCTATAAGCAAAAACATTTTAAAGTTGTTTTAGGGGTATAATATTTTTTCATGGGGTGTATTATATGTTTTTTGATGTCATTTCATGCCTTTCTATCCTTGGTCATGGTCTAATTAGTCAATATGTCATTTTGAGTCATTTAGAAGGATTTTAGAGGTCATAAATGCAAGTGGCATATTTTTCAAGGTGTCTAAGTGTCCTATTATCCCTTAAAACTTCTAATAGGTTATATTACCTCTTAGGAGTGTCATTTCATCTAAAAATTACAAGTTATTTTACTAAAAAAGAGAAGATTCTGGCACTTGTATGGCCCATGAGGGAAGGTGACACATGGAATAATGTCATGGAATGTATATTCATCTTTCTAAAACTCAATTCCACGTTTTTAATTATATTTAAGTTACAAATTTTAGTCAAAACCTTTCTACTCCTTCTTTGCCTTTCTAGAGACATAGAAGTGGTCAATAGGTTTATGTTTGGTACAAACATTTAGAGAAGTCTTAGGTCAAAAAAATTTAGGAGGTGAAACTAAACTCATATATCTAAATTTACATAATGAGATTTCACATATTTGTCAACCATTATTTATGAACCATCCTTTACAATTTGACTATGTTTTTCTAGCTCACTATTTCTTACACCCTATATGTTTTGCTCTATTTTGGATAGATCTTTACAATGTAATTAGTTATGTTGGATATAGATGATTTTGTGTATATTATCAAATGATTTGAATTTATATTTTCATATTTCATGGTGTTTTAATAGGCAAGTTATTTCATGTTGTAGGAAGGTGTCACCATTGTCAAGCTTTAGTCAAGTTTTCCTTGTAAAATTTTTGGCTCTATATAGAGGTCTCATGAAACTATAATATGATGTTTCACATGTATTTATGCCAAATTTTCCATCCCTTAATTTTTTATCTCAACATACCATGTTTTGGTAAGCAGTCAGTCTTTCTATCCTCATAAGTCAATTCCTCACTCACTCCACTTGCATCTATTTTGATCATGTGTGTAAAACCTATTTAGTATGTTCATGGAGATGTATTAGATGTATCAAGAGGATAAAATATTTTTATAATTAGTAATAAATAGTTTATATTATACAAATAGTGTAAAATTTAACTGTGGCTATCAAATACAACATATACATAGTCAACCATAAAACACACCTATAGGTGCCTTGTAAGATGATAACATCATGGGAAAATACATACTTAAATGGTTTCTATTTCCTTAATATTGAAAACATGTATTTTATGAGATTTTAATGGAATAGGAGTGATAAAATATCCATACATTATGTATTTTTTGAGGGATAGTTACACTATCATCCTGTACATTTGCATAACCACCTATAGGTGGCTTAACATAAAGCTAAAGAGCCATGTCAAGAATATGAAACATGTGGTGAGACTATTTTAAAGTCATAATATTTTATGTATAATCATGTATGAATAATTTTAAATGATAGGTTGGTAAATGGGATTGAATAACTACTTTCAAAGGGTAGAGACTGAGTTTAAGGAGACTTTCCCAAAAAAGTGAAAATAGAGACCTAAGGCCATTTTGGTAGGATCATACAACATAGTTTCAATGACTTCCAATACTTATTAATGAAAAAATATTGTATTAAATACATATTAAAATATCTATAAATAATATTTATGGAAGATCACTAATGGAGGTTGAATGTTTGAAGGCTCAAAGTTGCCTACAAAGACACTAAAATCCTTCATTGACATCCACAGGATTTGGTCCAAAAGAGACCTTTTTTCATCCAAAGTTGTAAACTAGACTATGAAACCATATGTGAATGTTTCAAAATGGTGAAATTGACATTAATGATGTAAAATATCTTCAATATGAGATTGTAAGTGGTGTGTTTTTCCTCATACACACCTATAGGTGTTCCACCATTTGAGAATACACACCAACTGACTGTAAGAGCATACCATATAAGATAAAAGATTGAGTATGAAAACACATAAAATGGTCTATAATGGATGATTAAAATTTTATTATAGGACTTAAAAATAACATGTGGAATAAATTTAAAAATATAATGCCAATCTATAAGTCTTTTGCTTCAAAAAGTCAACCATTGTTGACTGTTATACGTAGTGAGTAGGAAGTATTACTTTCAGTGTTGATAGTGCTTAACCAAGGTAAAAAAATGGGTGAAAAAAATAAAAAATGACCATAAGGGACTTTTATGAGGTTTTATAATTTTCCTCAAGCCTAATCCATACATTCTCATGACACGTTTAATACATTAGAGCATCATATAGTCCACTTAGGAAAGGCTTGCACACATTTCTATCTCCACATAGGTCTGACTTTGTTTTCAAAGATTTTGGAATGTCAAATGGTTTTACCAAGGAATTAAAATATGTATAGAGGGTATTCAAAACCTATATAATTATATCCAACATTAACCATTATCTGATAAAATAGGGGAGTGTCCTTTGTTTTGTCTCAGATAGAGGGCACTCCCTTTATTATCAAAACCTTGCATTTCTGAGAAAGGGTGATGAATGATGGAAGAAGAGTTGTATGTATATGGAAATGAATGTGTTTTAATATGGATGACATCAAAATATACATAATTAACCTTTCATGGAGTGAATAATACCAATAGGGTGGCATATACCCTGAAACTTGTAAGCAGGCCTCTTAGGCATGGTTAGGCCTAAAAGCCCAAATGAGAAGGCATTTTCACTTGTAGACTTAGGTGAGAATTATAACTTGTTAAAGCACATTTCTGCGGTAATTTTAGAGGTGTTAAATATTTTTTAATGAATATAATCCCAAATGGGTGGACTAAACCAAAAGGGTTACAATCAAGCCTATTAGATAAGGTTTTAGGCCAAAGCCAAATATAGAGTAATATTTATTTCTAACCTTAAGTAATCACTATAATGGATTGAAACATGTTACTATGGTGAAATTAGGAGTTTTTAAAGTATATATATTCTAGGGGAAGCAATGAGAATCCATTTTTAGGATTTATGATAACTTAGACCTATGCAAAGTATAGAAATAAGATTGATAATAAAGGTTTGATTTCTCATATCTACTTTGACACCATGCATGGAGACCCACAGGGCTAGGATGATTTATATAGGGTACTGAGAAACTCTTTTGTGTCATTGAATTAAATGTTGAATGTGAAATCTTTATGAATAATAGTTAAGAGGGAAAAACAAGCTTAAACCCTTACTAAACCTTTGGAATGACCCAATGAAGGAAATGAGGATGGGAAGATGATTTAATGGCATATTTTTCCTATAAAAAGGATTGGATGTTGTAGAGTACTCAATCAAGCTCCCTAAAATTAGAATGAGTTGTACAAAATTTATACTAACATGGTACAAAATAAGGTTTTTTTAATTATTTTATGTATTATGTAGGTTATATGAGGTTTTAAGAGATGAAATAAACTTTATAAGCAATATTGAGACTTAATATAACTCCCCATTCTAATTGAATGTATTTTAAAAACAAGTAAGTGTTCAAAAACAATCTCTCATCTCAACGAGTCAGAATTGGCATAGTGAACTTGATAGTGAAAAGGGTGAAAATTCCAAGAGGATGCCTTTTTAAGTTATACCTAATGCCTCTAAGTCTATGAAGGGTCTTTCCAAGTGTCATCCACTCCATTTTAAGAATTTTGATGGAAAATTGATGCCTTTTTGGAAGTCAATTATGAGGGGTGATTGAAAGAGGAGTTTTATTTGAATGCAGGTAGTGATAGCTTATTTTTAGATGATTCCAAATGACTAGGACTATAACCAATGTATGGAAAGGCATGTATAAAATAATTAACTCTCATTCCAATTGTTAGACTTATACCTAGTTATTTTTGGGATGTTCAAATATGGATAAATCATGAAGGTAGTTTTTTGAGCTAGTAAAGGGAATTTTATGCCACTTTTCAAGAGTTACATGCCTTGAATAGCCACTTTTATCTTCTAACCTTGAATGATCCATTTCATATACTCTTTTCATGAGCATTTAAATCATTCTCTTATATTTACAATTATCCTTTTGACTTTTGGAGTTCTCTCTTCTCCTTTATCTCTCAATGTCTATAAGAACTAGCCTCCACCTGGGTATGGTGAAGCCCTACTCATTTTCATACCATGGATCAATAAATAATATTGATTTTTACCTCTTCCATAACTTATACTGGATTCACTTGGATGATTGATTTTACTTAATGATGACATGTTTTTTCCTTAGCATTATTGTTTCATTCTCTCACCTATTTGTAGTTAGAAAGATTATTCTTGTAGGTCATGTGAAATGTTCTATTTATGTTTCAAGTTTGAGTGAGTTAGTATATTCAAATAGTTCCATACTAGGCCTCTTGTTTAATCCTCCTAGCCTACACATTCATCACAACCTCATAATGAAATATTGATGTGAGAAGATTCAGATTGGAGGAGTGTATGTTTGGTTAGTCCCTTGTCCTCATGTGTAACATGTATCTAATTTTTAGTCATCAATAAATTTGGTGTATCACCTCCTTTAGGATAGTTTTATTTTAGTTTTCTCTCTCCCTTTTCCCTCATAAATTTTAGGTGTATTAGTGATTTACAAGTGGTTCATCAAGGGAGCTAGCATTATCTATAGATTCACCTCATTCTTAGGCTACCCACAACCTAGAGGTGTTTCAATAGTGCCACTTGGATGAGGAGAGTTGAGACATCTCTTTAAAGGTTAAAAATCCAAGTGATAATAATTATCTTAACTTGAATGATTAGTGTCTTTTATTCTCTATAATTTGAGTCCTAAGCTTCGACATGCCTAGGGTAAATGTTTTATAATGGAAAAATAATGGGAAGTAAGACCATCCTTGGCTTGGATTTTTGAGTGAAATTTAGAGATTACACGAAAACTATATTTCATTTTCTGATTTTTAAAATTTAAATGTTTATGTAAATGATTATTGGATAGTTTTAATCCATGTTTATGTAATTCTAAATTTTTGAGCAATTTGAAAGATAAGAACTCAAAATTAATGTAAGATTTATGATATTTCATGCATAAGTGTCTAATTGAAGTGATATTTGAAATAATAAAGGGAAATTTTAATGAAATAACATGTATATGATTTTAAATTTAAGTTGTAAAATTGTTATGAATAATGTCACTCATTATTTTCCATACTATTTCAAAATTAATTTTTTTTTTATTTTTCTCACCTTCCATGGTCTTCTATTTAAATTTTTTTATGCCTTACATGGTTTAATTTTTTTTATTTATGATTTAATTTTTATGATTTTTTGGCTATAAAATACTAAATTTTACCTATTTTTCTTAATCTTCATGCAAATTTCATACAGGTAAAATAAGGAAAAAAGGTGCTTAAATCAATTTAAAAAAAATAATATGCATTTTTTTTTACCTTTTATAATTTATTTCATGAACTTTGCATTCACAATTTTGGTCATTGTGAATTTATAAAATGTGAGTGCATGTAGGGTAATATGTAGTTAGATAGACCCTTTCGAAGGGTAGTGACAACTTTTAGACATTCTCTAGAATTTAAGCTAACAATTAAAAATATGAATGTGTGGAATTCCATTTTTTCCATATGGGATGATAGGTATGGTTAGCGGTGGTTGTTATGACTTGGTTTGCCAATGGTGTATATGAGCACCACCATGGTTTATTGGTAGTTGTGGAGAATGTGAAAATTTTAATCCATGTAGTTAACCCTAGTTTTAGCCTTTAATTAAAATGAGGTAGTAAATAAGTGTTGAACACCACTCTCTAAACCATAATTTGTGATAAAACTCTGATTTGATTTATTTATTTTTAAATTTAAAAAAAAAACTATGTTAAGTCTTATGTGTATGACTGTGTATTTTTTTTAAAACAAAGATTTTATTCTAGAATTGATATATTTATTTTGCATCTATCTATGGAAATTAATAAAATTAGATGTGGGGTTACCCAAAATTCCCATCTCCACCCCACCCTCCCCTTCATGTGCTTCTAAATGGAAGA
This sequence comes from Torreya grandis, assembly GCA_037957365.1. Classification (NCBI taxonomy): domain Eukaryota; kingdom Viridiplantae; phylum Streptophyta; class Pinopsida; order Cupressales; family Taxaceae; genus Torreya; species Torreya grandis. The sequence goes on along the minus strand of JARHVA010006630.1, from coordinate 787,995 downwards.
ATATTTATGGACTAAAATGTAATAGTTTTCAAGTATTACTCATTTGTCTAATATAGGTATTTTTTGACCTTTTTGGAATCTATAGGATCCTACAAGTCCCGAGATGGGTTGATCCAAAAGGGAACACTATATTTATTCTTCCCTAACTAATGACCTAAAAATAAACTTAAAACTTAAAATAAAAATTATTTTCCTTTTAAAACTTGTTTGGTAGCCATTAATGGTTGTAGTGGGGCTTGAATCTCCAAAAGAAATTTTTAAAAATTATGGCATTCTAAAACTATCTTGAAACATTTTGAGAAGATGGGTACCTATAAATAAAGATATATTTTCAAAATGAAATTAAAATTCAAAATAGTTAAAATATTGGAGAGTCAATTAATGGTAATCATCCAAGAATGAGAAAAGAAAAGAAAGATGACTATAGACATGTCATTATCCAAAACCTTTTTCTTATTTTTATAATTTTAAAATAGAGATTAAATTTTTTATTAGAAACCTTTATTTCCCTATGCAAGTATTTCTAGGGTCTCCTCATCTTATATGAATTTGACGGTCAAGATAGAAATGATTTAATGGTTGAGATATCATGTTGCATCCTTAATGAGATAAGAAAGGAAATTTTTTTAAGTCATATGAGGAATATGTGTCCTCCCTGACAATAAATTTTATTATAAGGTAAGATAACATGAAATTATATTCAAGTTGTGAGTTAAGTTGTGAATCAATCCTAGTGATTGGCTAGCATCACTTAGGATCCCCCTTGAACCTCGTTGAGAGTTAGGATGAATCAATAAAGTTAGTGGTCTCTCAAAAAAACTTAATTTTAGTCAATCATACATTAAATATCTTGGTGTATTATATATTTGATTAGAGATTTGTATGTTTTTTTGAGAGCCTATAGGTTGATTAGAGTAAGTGGGGTATGCATGGTCACATAGTGACCATGTGTCCACTTGAATATTTTCACCCATGTTATTTAGGCATGTGGATTTATTTTTACATATTTAACATCTCGTTCCATGTATATGGATATATAATGGGAAATGGAGTTGTGTAGAATGTGAATTATAAATTCTCAAAAAAAATGGCATGTTTTTGTGTGGTTACAGCCACATAAAAATTTGGGCATGGTAGGAAATGTCTCTATGAATGTGTTAGGTTGTTCCTTCATACATCATTGTATCAAACTATGAAATATTAATATGTGAAATATCATAGACTCCTTTTCATGCACAAGAATAAATATTTATCTCCTTCACCATGAAACCACAAATTTATTATCAACATTATGTTTTCTTGTAAAAGGTTATTGGACAACATGGGTTGATATAAACCCAACATCCCCCCAATAATTTAATGATAAATTAATAAATTTATATACTAAACATAGGTCTCAAACTATACATAGTTTTCTTAATCAAGTGTATATGTGAAATAGTGATCCATTAGTATGGATGCAACATGTAACCTAGATTTCAAAACATGAAAACATGACAAATGATTTTGATTTGGGTGCTTTAGATGTAGATAATACATGATATTTTATGGGGTTATAATTTAAAATATTAAGGTTTTTTCATCTTAATATGAAAATAATAGATAGTGTTTGTTAGATACTTGATAGAAACAATCAAGATATGAATATTCTTAGGCCTAATGTGTATAAATATCTAAATATTTGGGTAAATTTTTATTACACTGACATGAAAAATGTATGGGATGACCTATAATAAATTTTTTAATTAATGATAATTACTATTAAAAAATGTACATATATATCTATTATAGGTTGATGAATCTAATAGCCATATTTTTTTGAATTGAATTGAGTGGATCCAAGAATCAACAAATATTGATTTTATTATTAGGTGATAGTATAATTAGGATTATATGTATAATATGCACAAGTTAGTTAAACTATTTTAGGTTATTGATATAAAATCAACAACCCAAAATCCATAGATTAATGAATGACTAAGAAATATTGTCAAAAAATTTAAGATCCCTGATGAGAAAACAATGTGACTATGCTAAAATCAATGGGTAGACTCCATTGTTGATGCTAACTATGAAGATAATAAAATTATGTAAATGTTAATTATTTTTTTATCAATACTTAAATTATTAAATAATGTAGAAATTGAATTTACACATGCATTAGATGCTAAAATAATAACACTTCATAACCTTGTGAATTTCTTGGTAAGCTAATTACATTGGCTTATATTGATTGATCTAGCATGTTTATGTTGTAAGCCTCAAATATTACAATAGGAAGATTTAATGGGTGAAATAAGTGCATATGAATCGGTCATTACCAACCAAGGAACAAGGACTATGCTAGACATTGTTGCACCATGTGTGATCCCTCCTCTAACCCAAACCTTGTATTGAGCCTTATTTGATACTAATTGAATTCCTTGTATGCCATTCAAACCATTATTTATTATAATGGATGGTAAAAACTTATATGTCAATGGAACCACCTTTATCTTGTCATCTTTAATGAATGAATATAAAGTAGACCAACATCTAGATTGCCTTATTTCATAATTATAGACTTGTCCATTAATTGCCTTTTGCCTTGAGACCTACATAAGGAGGTTAATTATCTTAGAATAACCCATAAGACTCTATAATATTTGTGATATTCCATTATAGACTAGTAAAAAGATCACCATTAAGAAGGCATGGGTTAGCCAACAGAAGTGGATAGCTAATTTAAGGGATGAACAAATGCATGTCATATTCTAATTGGGTTCCAAGAATGAGAAAATGCATATTTAATGAAGTTGGATATATTAGAAAGGGTTATATTCTCTAAACATAAAATTTTAGGATATTTTTAGGGACCAACCTAAAAAAATAAGGAAGAACAAAAAGAGATTTGGGAGAGGGAGATCCTCATTTGGTACAAAACTACAAAAAAGATCCATGTAAGGCTTTGGATCATTTGGTAAGTATCTTATTGACTGGAATATACTATTGTTTGGATAAATGAAATTTTTGTGATTCTTGATTGATTTATGATGTTTAAGTGGAATAAAATTGTTTTTATTGGTTATTTTGTTTATTTATTTTCCTATGGTTATGTTTTTCTCACCCCATCATATTTCTCACACCTGGGTGAGAGTTTAGAGTTGAGGTATTCCTCTATGATAGTTCTAGTTGTTAGGAATTCTACTTACTTTGTTAGTAAGGTAATATCATGGAATACTTTTTATGTTTTGAAAGCTCACATTATTCATGGTAGAATAAAGGTTAAGTCTCTCATGTAGGAGATGATGGTACATTGCCTAAGTCCTCTCATGACCGCTTATACAAATTATATCTCATTATTTGTATATTTGTTTATTATTATTAATGGGTGCTCTTTATTATGATTTTATGCTTAAGTAAATACATTTGAGGTTGGTAACCTCTTTACTATAAATATTTGTATTTTCACCTCATTATCATCTATCTCCTTGAACCCAAGATGTATTAATTGTTATTTGCCTTTATTTAACTTAAAATCATGATGTGAACATGCTTGGATATTGTAGTCTAACCTCAAGGGTGCCTAGAGTAGTAAATTGATGATGACAAAAGGTTGGTAAGTGAGACCTCCTTATATTTGATAAATTTTCACCATAAATAAATAGGATATTGTCCTTAGTTGTTGCCTACCCATTATTTATTGTTCAGTTATAATTGTACAGATGCCAAGGATTAAATATTCTCAATTGAACTTATCATATTTTTTAATGATTGATTATGGGCTAAGTATGAGCCACAATTATTATTATGTTTACCATCTGAATGTATGGATTATGACTATAAATAACTATTTTATAGCCTACTTAGTTTATAGGATCAATAGACCTCCTTCAAAGGGATCCTTATTATAAATATGATCTTAGTGGATGCTTGTATATTTGTGACTGAGCTTATCCAAGTTAATATCCCTAATATATAATACTATTGATGTAATTATGTTGAATATGTTATGAACACTTGTTTATTGCATCTCAAGTTCCTTGTAATGGTTTTAATATAAATGAACTATATGCACTTAAAGAATCAATCCTATATGAAGGTGTATGATTTGGGTTATCTATGCTTTGGATGATTGAGACATATTGTTTTGTTCCTTTAAAATACACTTATGAAGGTTGTGTAATTATTGATTTTATTGTGCTTGCTCTTATAATTTTGTTTCATTCTTGATGTTTTGCCCTAACCAACTAGGGGATTGGTCTAGTTTCATTTTATCAATTTAGAATCAGAGCTACTTTTTACTTTGATTAGATTCATATTTAAATTTTAAAGGTTTTATATGCTACTTATAGTCATATAAAATGAAAAAATTGGTAACTTGAACACAAATAGTGACACCCAACCCTTAGGTCCCTCATGCTTGCTTTCATGACCCTTTAGGCTTATTTTCATAGATTATCATTCATCTATATCCTTCTAGACTCGGTCCTAGCTCACCTAGACTAATCTTTCCAAGATAAATCAATCCCCATAAATCATATTTACTTATAATAATATCACCACACTTGGACTACAATGTTGGTGCTACTATTGTCTACTTTTGGTGTTATTGTCCAAGTCCATTTATGACCCCAATAGTTAATTTATTATAATTCCCCATCCTTATCCTTGGTAGCCTAACATGAGTACATTCAACCCATGACCAATAGATCCCTATAAAATCCCATTCAAATATCATTTAGAAAGGGTTGATAATTATCACTAAGCAAGCAAGAATACATGGAAGACTACTCAAGTAATATTCATTTTTTTTTGCATATAGCCAACCAACACACTTACAAGATCATTAAAGTCCTTACACTAGTCCCTAGCCACCTAAAGAACATCTAGTTTATCATTATGCATATTCATATACATAATTACATAAAGTGCATCAAGTGGGGAAAACTACATGTGGCTTGATCCATCTTTGAATTATTGGTATATAGGCAACATGCCCACACATGGGGTGTGAAGCATGTCTAGTGCATCTTACACACACTAACTCCCCATCTCTTGCTCAAAATTGGTTAAATCATAATGGAAAATATGGTTTGAAGAAAAATCTACTCTAATGGGAGATCTATAGACTTCTAGATACTGAAACTTCATAGATAGGGTCACATAGACATAGTGAATAAAACCTAGAAATCTTAGATCCTTAAGATAATAGTAGCATAGGTGGAATATAACACTAGTGTCACTACTATCCATTTTTTATGCTTCTATCTAATCATAAAATTAAGTTTAGATCTTAGTATGAGATAGTGTCTTAGTCATATATAGTTAATTCCAAACTCTATCTCAGTCAGATCAATCAGTTTCTAGCTAAGTTTTGTTTTCTTTTCCTTATTACTATTTTAAAAATTTAGAATTATAATTAATTTACATAACACCATATCTTAATTATTGTTTATTTGATTACTAATTTTACTACTCATACCCTTTAACTAAATTAGGAATAATACACCAATATTCCCAAAATTGTTAAATCATTTGGTGAACCCAACTTATTTTGTTTACATATTAGAACCCTAAAAACCCTAGGGTAATTATCCTACTGATTTTTCATATATATGTTTTGATTTTTTACCTGCATAATAAAATAAAAAATTAGCATTAAATTTTAAAATTTCTTAGTAATTTTAAATTAATTTTATTTCAAACCCTAGTTGCCCATACTAGGTCTCCATATTTTTTTAGTAAATTTCAAATCATTTAATAAATTTTTACTAGAATATTTAAATCAAAAAATCCATTCAAATTTAAAAATTCAATAGTAATTTTCAAAAACATTTATTTTTCAAAACCCTAGTTGCATCTACTAGGTCGTGTTAAATCACTAATTTTTTAATAATTTTTTTATTTTTTACATGCACATATAAATCAAAAATTCATTTTCACTTTCAAAATTTCATAGTAAATCTCTCAAATAATCATCTTTAAAACCTTAGTTGCATGTACTAGTTCCTATTTGCTTATTAAGGTATCATCTTACATGTTTGTGAACTTTGTAAAATTTTTATGCAATTTCTAATTAAATATTTTTAGGACATTAAATTTTCCATATTAAATATTTTATTTATTTTTCACTTTCCATATTACAATTTTTGTTAAAAAATTCAATCAAATTTTAACTTATTTTCCTACTTTACCAATGGCCCAATATACCAGTTTCAATGAAACTGATAAAAGGGAAATTCAAGAAATCTTAACTAAACACCCTAACATGCAAGATGACATGCTTAAAAAACTACAAGAATAAAAGAGAGTAAGCAATGGTCAATCTTCCCAAACCATAGAGCAACCAGTTACAATTGACACTACATGGGCAATTATGTCTCAACAACCCTTATAATATCCCAACCTACCTCTATGCCACTAGTTATAGCTAATACATCTTTATCTCCTGATCTGGTGGCCCTTATTCAAGAGATAAAATATATTAAATCCAAGGTGATACATCTTGAGAAAGGTGCCTCTAGACCTACACAATATTTGGATTCTTTTTCTCTACTACATACACCATTGGCATGCCATATTGCTTCTACACCTTTGCCATAAGGTTTTATTCAACCCAAAATTACTCTATATGATGGCAAGGGTGATCTAGAGACATGTTTGAGAGCCTTTCACATAACATGCTTGGACTATGTACCAAATGACTAGCTACTTACCAAACTATTTCCATGGAGCTTAAAGCATTATGCCTTACAATGGTTCTATAGTCTACCGAATTAGTTGATCAATGCATTCAATCATGTAGCTGATAAGTTATTATCTCATTTAAGAATTAACACCAGTGATAAAGTTTCATATGGTCAAGTTACATAATAGAAATAAAGATCAAATGAGAATCTCAAAGATTATGTTATCTGGTATAAGACTATTTTGGCTAAGATGAATAGCCCCATGGCTGATCAAGAGTAACAAGATCTCCTCAAACAGAGTATTCTACCAGATTTGTATGAATCAATCATGTTTAAAAGATTCTCTTCCTTCACTAAATTGTTTCACATGCTAAAGGAAATTGAAGTCAAGTTAATTTCAATAGGTAAAATCAAGTACACGAGTATCTAAAACAAAAACAAGAGTACTAGTAAATTCCTATACAAAGTAAAGGTAAATGATAATAAGAGTCAAAATAAAACTATAGTTAATGTAGTTTTAGATCCCCCTCATTGAGTGGTTTTATCAGTACTTCCTTGGTGTACCCTTACCAATATACCAATTTCTCCAGCCAGAGTTTTACAATAGATATTAGAATGTAATATCATATTAATACCTCCTATTTGGGAAGATTACCCAAAAAATCCTCTTTTATGTGGATACAATTTTCATGAATTTTATGAGTTTCATAGGGCATTAAGGCATATAATAATTAGATTCATTATTTTGAGACACAAGATATAAGACTTGATAGATGGCAATCATATTGATCTTGGCACCTCAATTGAGCCACTTCAAGCAAACCAAACACAAGATAAAGCTTTGAAAATATTTTTAGATCCTTTTCCATAGCATTCCAAATAGGAAAAAAGGGACACATAAGGGGTTCACCATGCATATCATGCACATCCCCCACCAGATACATATAGGTTACCTTCAATTGAGACATATCCTTTGAGCAACATGATTGGTGTATAAAATTATAGAGTTATATCTAGACCTTCCATCACCTTCTTAGACTAGGATATCATTGAGGATGATATAGATTATCATTCACTCTTTATTATATATTACATTCATAATCATTGTATTCATAGTGTTCTCATAGACAATGGATCTCATGTGAATATGTGTGCTATGACATTATTGCAACATTTGGGATGTTAAAATAAGGATATTACACTGATAGACATAATTATTAGTATATTTAGTGGTCACATACAAAATTTAGTGGGTGATATTATACTTCCCTTATAGGTGGGTCCAACACATATGGCCACACCATTCACTATTGTTCATAGTGCATGAGTTTTTGATATGACCATGGATTCAAAAACTTCAAGTAGTACCTTCTATAGTTCATAGATGTATTAAACTCATCCATACTAATTAGGTTATTATATTTGGTAGAGTTTCTTATGATTTACCATTCCCTAACCTAGAGCCATCTTCTACTTTGTAGTCATTAGTTTTAGTTCACTCACAAGATTCCATTTAGCCACTAGTTTTAGTTGCTCCACTAGTTGTAGTTCCTCCTCCAATTTTGATTTAGACATATTTGAGGAATCCATCACCAACACAGAGAGTTTATACACCTCCATAGTTTCAATATTTTATACAAATTTCATCTATAGTGTTTACACCCATGGAAATATCATTGAGATCTCATGCTTTTACTCATAGAGCACATGTTTAGAGGACTTATCCTACCATTAGATGGGTCCCTAAGATCCCTATAGTTAAATAAACTTCTAAGAGTTATAGGGGGACCCCATACATATTTTATACTTCAGATATTTTAGATCATTTACAACATATACAACTTTTAGAGCCATAGTCTCAACATTTCCATCTTACTTCATGATCACACACGATTCCTCTCCTTGATATAGGACACCATGATAGTGAGTCTCCCATGAGAGTCATTGGTTAGTATCATATTTTTCTATTTCTACCTATTCATAGTCTCTTATTCTTTATTTTACATAGTTCCTTTTCAATTTCTTGTACATGGTCTCTTATGCTTGATTATACATAGCTCAAAATCTCAAAAATTTAAAAATAATACAAAATTTCAAAATAGAAACACATAAAAATAACACTCAAAAACACCAAAAATATTTCAATTGTATGCATCATCCATGATTTACATTTATACCATCATGATATACTTACACCTATTATTCTATGTTATTATTTGTCAATTTATCTACATTACCATTCTTCACTTGATCTCCTTTGAGTGTGCACAGTGAAATATAACTCTTTGATTACTTCAATCTACCCATTAAGAGGTCATCCTAATTCTACATCATGACATACATAGATATACATACCAACTAGGGGCATCTTTTATATGAATACACCATCCAAGTTATGTCATTATTACACCACACACTCTAGTTATCATGTTCATTTACATTACTTACTAGCTTATACAGATTACTCTATCAACACTCACTAGTATATAACCCTTATGTATCTTTTATCATAAACCTTGTTTTGTACTAACATGTATTTCATACTTTCCATCTTTATTTGATTAGTTATATGTGATTGTAATTCTAGTTCCTTATATGCTTTCTTTTCTTACTTAACGTAGCTAGATAATTTTCATTTCTCAATTCCTATTTGTATCTTGTATGTGCTTTAGGAAATTTTCTAATGTCCTTTTCTTATATTTATGTGTATACCTTAGGAAATTTTCAAATTTCCTTTGATTTTATTCCTTTATATGATTGTTTCTTCCACACCAATTTTGCTTGTTTTAATTGTATGTGTGTGCGGCATTTGAACATGCCTTGTATGCTTGCTTTCTAGTTTGAGTGACGTGTGCCCATGTAACTTATTTTTTTAGCCCCTTTTCTACCCTTGTATGCTTCTTAATTATTTCCTTCTATTATTTTTGCTTATTTTATTCTCACTATTTTCAATGCCATGATTCACATCATGCATTTATCTTGCTTTCGTAGATGCCATGATGGACATCATGCTCCATTCCTCTAACTAACAACTAAAAACTAACCAGAATTTAAATTATAGTTAAATAAATTATGGATGTTCTTAAATTGTTATATCCATATAGACATACTCCTGTTGATCTAAAAATCTCTCAATACACATCATCCTATATTTTGAGATATCTTGTCAATTATCATTGTTATATCATGTATCTTTGAAACATAACACACTTACATGGCTATTTATTCTTAGGTAATTCATTGTAGGGTATTAAATTCTACCCTAAAAAGAGGGGAAACAACTAGGGGTCTTGTCTTAGAGACCAGAGAAACTAATGGTTGAAATAATAACATTCAACACACCTAGAACAACAACTAGACATCAAAATAGTCAATATAGAAAAGGTACATAGTCAAGAATATAGAATAATTATTATATTTATCCATAGATAATAGAGAGAAACTTGTAAAATAGTTTCAATGCCACTATTTTACACTTTATGTGCCCATATCCAAACAACAAAAAACTAGATTTTTCAAAAATAGATAGAAAGGTAAGTTCAGGTACAATTTAGACCAGATTTAGTAGTTTTAATATAGTTTTTATTAGAGAATATAGATATAGGGAGAATCATGCATGGAATGATGAATATAACTTATATTTTTAGACATGTTAGTTTATATGACTTCCATATCACAATCCATTTTTCAAACATAAGTGATTAGGGGTAATACATGTGAAAATGTGTTTTTTTTCTTTCCAAGTTCAACATTACCTAGGCATTCTCAGTAGTTGCATGCCTTATTCCATCTATAGGTGTTTGGAATCATTTTTTAATGGATATCATACAAGCCTAAATTCTCAAGTTCTTGAGTGGCTTTCATACAAGCCTAGTACACCAATTTGGAGTGGCTTTCACACAAGCTTAATCTCCATCTTTTGGAGTGGCCAAGAGTGGCCTAGTTTCCATCATAGATTTGGATGTCCATGCCAAAAAATTTATATCATAGTACACTCATAGGACTTATGATCCATATCATACAACATACATTTCATACTAGTATTAGTTTATAGCTTCACTTCATAGGGTAATGATAGAGCCAAAGGACTAGCTAGCCTTTGTATTCTTGAGTCACCTATTTAGAGGGATTGGACATAATCTAAACATAGATGAACACATGCAAGCCCACCTAGCTTAATTTAATGGGTGTTGATGGATCTAAATGGTTATCCTTTTCATTTGTGAGGCACTCTTAGGTAATTGATCACTTTTCTCTTTTTGTGATATTAATCTCGGTACAACACCTTCCAACATTACTCATCATAATCTAGCATCCCTCAGCATCACAATAAGTTTTGTATTGGTATATGTACTTGGTGAGGTGTATCCATTACTTTATCTTCCTCTCTTTCTTACCTAGTTTTTTACATTCTTATTTTATATATAACATATCTATTAAGAACTGATCTAATCTTTATTTTCTTACATATTCATACTTCACAGTGTGCTCTCTTTATGCACATCCAACATGACACATCTTCATGAGCTTCACCCTTATAGGTGAGTTCAATTACACTTTATATTTTTCTTTTATCCTAGTTTTTTCTCTGATACATCAATATAATAAAGTGGGGGGGGGGGGGAAATGTAGTCATATAAAATGCAAAATTTGCTAACTTGAGTGGGGATAATGACACCCAACCCTTTGGTCCATTGTGCTTGCTTTCATGACCCTCTTAGGCTTATTTTAAATGATTCCCAATCATCCATAGCTTTACATACTTGGTACTACCTCATCCAAACTACTCTTTATAAGATAAATCAATCCCACTAGGTTTTTTTTACTCAAGATAGTAGCACCACACTTCAACTATAGTATCAGTTCCACTATTATCTACTTACAATGCTACTGTTTAAGTCTATTTCTAGCCCCAATGGTTAATTTATTTTAGTTTCCCTTAATTATCCTTATCAACCTAGCATGAATACATTCAACCCATGACCAATAGATCCCAATAAAATCCCATTCAAAGATCATTTTGAAAGGGTTGGTAATTATCACTAAGCAAACAAGAATACAAGAAAGACTACTAAAAAAATCTTCCTTATTCTTTACATACAACTAACCAACACACTTATAAGCTCATTCAAGTCCTTACACCAGTCCCTAGCCACCTTAATCACATCCAATTTATCATTTTTCATCTTCATATACATAATTTCACAAAGCATATAAAGTGGGGAGAACTATATATGGCTTGATCCCTCTTTAGAGTATTGGTATGTAGGTAGCATGCCCACACATGGGGTGTGAAGTAGGTTCAATGCATCTCAAACATACTAACCTCCCTCTATTACTAAAAATTTGTTAAATTATAATGAAATACAGGGTTTAAAGAAATAATCTACTCTATAGAGAGATATATAGACTTCCAGCTACTAAAACTTCACAAATATGGTCACACAGACATAACGAACAAAACCCAAAAAGATCAAATCCTCAAAATAATTGTGGTAAAGGTGGACTATAGCATTGGTTCCACTAATATATATTTCTTATGATCCTATCTAATCATAAAATAAAGTTTATATCTTACTTTGTGATAGTGTCTCAGTACTGCATAGTGAATTTTAGCCTCTATCTTAGTCGAATCAATCAGTTTCTAGCTAAGTTTTGTTTTCTTCCCCTTATTTCTATTTTTATAAAATTTTAAATTGAAATTAATTTACAAAAATTCGTAGATTAATTATTGTATATTTATTTAATAATTTTACTACTCAGACCCTTTATCTAAATTAGGAATAATATACCAATATTCCCAAATTTCTTAAATCACTTCTCTTTGGTGCTCAATTCCAACCTTGATGAATCCTTCTACATAGGCTATGGCATAATCAACCTTTAAATGCCTTAGTCACTTTTTGAATTTCATATTAAATTTAGATTATCTATTTTCTTAGATTTTTTTATGAATTAGATTTGTCCTCATAAAATGAATTCATCCACCTAGACCCTACCTTAGATGCCCACATTTTTCATTAGTCATTTTTTTGGATTTTTGGTGAGTAGTTTGGAGGAAGCCACATGTCACTCTTACATGAACCCAGAAGTGACGTCATCTTGGTCTATAGTATGGATGCCTTTAAGATAATGGATGAGAATAATGCTACCATGTGGCATCATCCCAATGACATGCAATCCTAGGGATGATCATACAAAAAATATATCCTCTAGGCTAGTAGGGTAGTGAGATGTTGTCACATGGAATCATCATAGTGACTCATAGTCTTGGTGATGACTATACAAGGTTAAATGCTTTCAAGATAGTGGAATATTGGGGTTTTACCACAAGGCATCATCCTAATGACCCATAATCTTAACAATGTTCATATGTGGGGTAGTGCCTCTAGGATGATAGAAGAGTAAGATGTTTCCAAGTGGCATCATCTTGGAAAATTATGAACCTAAATATGTTCATATAAATAGTGAGTACCCTAGGAAAATGGGTGAGTGTAATGCCACCAATTGGTAAATAAACTAGCCACAATCTTAGGGAATCATATTTGTTAAATCATGTCAAAGGACATGAACTAATCAATGCATGACATATGGACTTTGGCAGTCCCAGATTCAAACTCTTGGGTTGACATCATGTCAAAATTACTAGATCAAAAACCTATTGAAAGTTGGCTCTTGTGATATGTCATGACTCCAACCAATTAGATCACCATAAAATCAAATGTGTTATTGTTTTGGTCCTAGTAGACATGTTAGAGTTTAGGAGGGTCTAGTCTTATTAAAAAGTATGACACTAATCAAAGTCATAGTAGTTAGTCTCCCTATCCTAACTATGATGTCAAAGACCAAGAAAGCTTGGCTAATTTTAAAGCACCATGCATCCCATTTTTCATAGTTTTCACTCCCCCTAGTTTGACAAAGAAGTTAGATATCAGTAGAGATTGATAAATTATGGGGAACCACATGGTATATCTATTCACATTGATAGGCAGAGCCCTCAAGATTTTAAGAGTTGGAAGAGAGGATAACATGACATTGGAACCTACCTAAGTGGACACATTGAGCTAAGTATGCCTATGATGTTTGAGGTTGAATTTGATGTCTGTCTCAAAATCATAAGCATTATTATTATTTGGCATGAGCTCATGGAGAATCCTGAGTGATGGATAAATGAATATATATTGTGGCATTTTGGATTATTGGATCATGCATGTTTAAGTTTCATTATAGTTGTAGATATGTTTTTCATAATTGAGTGGATATCGGTATATATCCATGATCATAGTTGTTATGTTTGGAATTAGACAATGTTATGCTTGTATTTTAGGAGAAGAAAATGGGCATGCCATTTTGGTATTAGAGCACCAGGTTAAACTTGAGGAGCTCTATGGATGTTTTATATGAGTTTTCCACCTTTATAAATCTAGTTAATCATGATGTGTTTAAATTATGTATGGTGCATGTTACTTTCTTACTCATTAAAAATATGATTTGTGCAAACAAGATAAGACAAGACAAAGGCATATAAAATACTACAGATGTGCATCTCCAATATTCTAGATTGATGTATCATGTTGAAATTAATGTTCAAATTATTGAGACCCTGTAGTGAGTGATGTCTATGGTAGAGGAAATGTTTCCCAAAGTTTCTATGTAATACAGAGGACCCTCATCAACCCAACGAATGGATAGGAAGGTTGGGAAACCTTTAGATCCTAATAATATAAATAGAATTAAGAACCATCCATAAGACTACCAAAGGAAGAATGGTACTCAAACATGAGATTGACCTATGAAGACTCAAAATGTGAGATAGGGGAGACCCCAAGATAATGATTTGAGAATGGACCTTCTTAGTCTATGTGCTTCAGCTATGTAGCTATTGGTCATTATGCATAATTTTTTTATAACAACACTTGATTAAGGGTTGATTAAGTCTTGATATGATATGGTTATGAGAAATAAATATTGTTATAATCCATATTATAATTATTATTATTGTTTTATCATGAAAAACATATGTACTTGTGATAAACTATTATATTAAAAGGATATTGGGCCTTCTTGGTAAAAAATCCCAAGTAATATATATGTATGTATGTATCTATCTATGTATATATGTATGTATGTATGTATGTATGCATGCATGAATGCATGTATGTATATATGTCTGTGTACATATGTGTGTGTATGTTCATGTTTCTTTCTTATTTTGAGTGTTTGGTTGAATTAATGCACTTTGATTATTACTACAGATAATTATTTTATAGTCTTCTTGGTTTATAAGATTAATATACCTCCTTGAGATGGATCCTTGTTGTATATATAATCTTGGTTGATGCTCTTATATTCATGATTGAGCTTATCCAAGTTAATATCCCTATATTATAAGTGTACTCATTCAATTCTATTGAATATCTTATGAACACTGGTTCATTACATCTTGAGTTCCTTGTAATGGTTTTAATTTAAATGAACTATATGCACTTAAAGAATCAGTCCTATATGAAGGCATGTGATTTAGGTTGTCCATGATTTGGATTATTAAGATATATGGTGTTTTTATACTTTAAAATACACTTATTAAGGTGTGTAATTATTGATGTTATTTTGCTTACTCTTAGAACTTTGTTTCATCCTTGATACTTTGCCTTAACCAATTAGGGTACTAGTTTAGTTTTGGCTTATTGATTTAGAATCAAACCTAATTTTTATTTTAATCAGATTCATATTTAAACCTTAGAGGTTTTCTACACTTCTCTTAGGTTCTTAATTATATCCTTTATGAATTGTTATATTCAAACTATGGCATAATCAACCTTTATTTGCCTTAGTCACTTTTTGAATTGCCTATTGAATTTAACATGGCCATTTTATTATATTTTTGCCTCAATCAGATTTGTCCTCATCAACTTAATTCATCCACCTAGACCATGCATTAAATGCCCCATAATTCCATTCTTTTTCCACCTTTTCTCCTTAGTGATTTTAATGACTTTTTGGTGAGTGGTTCAGAGTAATCCACATGTCACTCTTATATAAAAATGGGAGTGATGTTGATTTGGTCTACTATACGAATGCCTCTGAGCTAGTGAAGGAGTAGAATTATACCACATGGCATCATTCTGGTTACTTGTAATCCTAGTGATGATCATATAACTAACCTAGTCTCTGGGCTAGTAAGGTAGTGGGATCTTGCCATGTGGCATCATCAAAGTGATCGATGGTTCTGAGGATGATTGTACAAGATTTAGTGCCTCTAGACCAATGGAGGAGTGGGATGATACCATGTGGAATCATCCTAGCAACCTAAAACCTAGAGATGATCCTATGTGGAGTAGTGCCTCTAAGCTAATGGAAGAATGAGATGTTGTGAAGTAAAATCATTACGTCAAACTATGAACCCAAAGATGTTCATGAAAAGAGTGAGTCCCCTAGGCAAGAAAGTTAGTGGAATGCTACCAAGAGACAAAAAATCCACCCATAGTCTTAGGGTATCAAATTTGTTAGATCATGTTAGAGGCCATGAACCAATAAATGCATGACATGTGGACTATGTCAATACCAAATTCAAACTCCTAGGTTGACATGATGTTAAAATTTTTAGATAGGGAACCTATTGAAAGTTACCTCTTGTCACGCATCAAGACTTTAACCAATTAGATCACCAAAAGATTAGATGTGCTACTCTCTCAATCTTGATAGAGATATTAGAGCCTAAGAGAGCCTAATCTAACTAGATAGTGCCACACCAACCAAAATAAGAGTGGTCAATCTTATAACCCTAACTATGACGTTAGAGCCTAGGAAAGACTGACCAACTAGAAAATACCACGCATATTTTTTTTCATAGTTATCATTTCCCTTGGTCTGACAGAGATGTCAGATACTAGAAGAGCTTGAGAAACCATGGAGAAATACATGTTTATCTATTCACATAGATAGGTGTATCCCTCAAGATATCATGAGTCATAAGAGAGGCTAACATGGCATTGGATCCTAACCAAGTAGCCACATGTGGCTATGTGCGCCTATGGTGTTTAAGGTTTAATTTGATGGTAATCTCAACATTATAAGCATATTTATTATTTAACATGACATCATGAATAATCTTGAGTGATGACCAAATGAATCTAGACTATGGGATTCCAAATTATTGGTTTGTGTATGTTTAAGTTTCATGGCAGCTAAAGATATGTTTTGCATAGTTATGTGGATATTGGTATCTATCTATGGTCATAGGTGTTATGTTTGGTATCATATCATGTTGTGACTATATTTTAAGATAAGAAAATGGGCATGATATTTTGGTATCAGAGCATCAAATTAAACTGTAGAAGTTTTGGGAATTTTTTGTATGAGTTCATCACCTTTCTAACTCTGGTTAATTATGATGTGTTTAAATTGGATATGGTGAATGATTCTTGCTTAATCATTAAAAGTATGATTTATTTAGATAATATGACACAAGAATAAGGTATATATAATGATATAGGTATTAATAAACAAGATTATATAATGATGTATCCAATTGAAATCCATTTTTTAATTCTTGAGACCCTGAAGAGATTGATGACTATGCTAGTGGAAATGTTGCCCCATGTTTCTATGCTACATAAAGTAACTTCACCACCTCAAAGAAGGGAAAATTAGGTTAGGAAATCTTCATATCCTAATTATAAAAATAGAATAAATAACAACCTTCAAGGGTACTATAGGAAGTTTGGTACGTAGCCATGAGCTCAACCTATGAAGACTCTGAATGTGAGATATTAGATACCACAACACAAAAAGTTGGGAATGTACCTTCTATGTCTATGTTATTTAGTTATGGAGCTATTAGTCATTATTGACACATAATAATATAACCACTTAGGTAAATTTAAGTGATGATGACATTAATACATGTTAGGAGGTCCACTAGAGCTCTTAGGAGCCTTAATAATCCATGATATGGTTTATAATGTGTATTGGGGGTTTTCCCTCCAACACTATAATTTCAAATTTCAAATTGTAAGACCCTAGAAATAAGGGGTCATATAAGTCTAATGAGAATTAAAAGGGATAGGTAATTTTTGAGGTACTCTTAAAACACCATATGTAGTGACTACATTTAAGTGTCTTGTCATTAGAAAAGGTGGTCAAAGAGTTTTGGTTATAACCACCCAAATCTAATGTAGATGTTTCTCAAAAATAAGATTTTTTGCATGAGAAGAGGAGAGAGTATAAGATAAAATATAGAGATTAGGAGGAATGGAGAGATATATCTTGATATAAAATGTAATGAAAAAACAAAATAATAATGTACACTCTCCAAGAAGAATGGTAGAGTCCAATAATGGACTACATATGTAAATGTTGATGGTGTATGTTAATAAAGAATATTTGTTTATGTATGTTTACTCCACCATGAAATTTATATGGATTTTTCTTGGTTATATTTTTCCTTGAATATGTTATTTACTATATAGATAGAGACCTCTACATTTTATTTCAGGTATTAATCAAGGATTGCAGGGTGATGGTCCAAAAAGAAAGTGAGGTTGTAGTCAAAAAGAAGATACTTGAATTTCATAGAAGTTGTTGATACATGAAAGTAATTATGTGTTAAATATAAAGAATTATATAAAATATTTAAACCCTTAGTATGGTCGTTTTTGGTTTTATAAGTAATATAAATCTTGAAAGAACTCTCTCAACCCTAAAATCTTAATGTATGTTTGAGATAGTCAAGTAAATGACTTATTTTGATAGCTTTAGAGGATGATAAATGTAATTATAAAAATAGTATGATTGTATTAAAGTTATATGTGAATCATTAAATTAATTATGGTGTTATTAATTTCATACTAAAGTGATAATCAAAGTAAAAGATAACTTGGTCCCTTGCAATTATGTTTGTGCATGTCACAATTGATATACTAGGGAAGCAAGGTGTTTTAGCTTCTTAAGATATTTAAGGTCTTAAATTAGGAATTAATGTCATAATTTAGTTTATATGGATAAATTTAATTACAAATACTAATTTTAAAGGTTAAAAATACCTTAAAATCATAAAACTTCATGACTCTACATGTATCATGTCTTGAGATAGACACATTGAAAGAGAGGTAAGACCCTTTTGTATCCAAGAAATGAATGGCATTGATTATTGTAGGTTTAGTATGTTTTGTATAAGTGAATGGAATATTTTAAAGGTATTTACATAGACTAAAAATATAAATAATTTATTAGACTTCATTCTATAGTGTCTCAGTCCTGTAGGTTGTCATTTTTTTACACAGTCAATTTTAGAAAAAAAAGTATTCAAGCATATTTGTGACCTCAAAAAGATTGAAATCCAATGTATTTAAATGTGTTTTTATTATATATTCCTGATTCATCCAATTTGAATGGTGAAACCTATTCTATATTCATGAAAACCCTTATAAGTCCTCAGCCTATGTACAGACCCTACATAGGGTTTCTTGATAAAATATACATTTTGGTAGATAGAAAAGGAGTTAGGATCTAAAATTTTGTATGAAATTGGGAAATGGTGAAATAAAAGTTAATAAATTTTTTTTAGTGTATTTGGCTTGTGTTGAAGCTAAGAGATGCAAAACTTAGAATTGGAGGTTGAAGACATAAAGAAGACGTAATTGAGACATAGTTTGAGATAGTAAGTACATCACCATGGATTGTGAGTTTTTGAAATAATGCCCAAAGTTACAAAAGGATAATGTGTCTTATAATATATTCCTAGATTTTGAAGGTGAGTTGTGTAAATTCCCAAATAAGAAGGTTTGTATAAAAAAAGTCTGCAAAGAAGTAGTATCATTATTAAGCTTGAGGTGTGTAAGTGGATGTTAAGAGTGATTAAGGGGTTAAAATGAGATGAGGTAGGTATTTTATGCCAAGGAGAGATCATTTATCATGAATATTTACACTAAAGGAACCTAAATCAATAATTGAGGTGTTTGAGTCTTGATGAGCTAATAGCCTAATGAAACTTGTGATTTAGTGAATGAAAGGAGATGGGAAAATCAATGGAATGAGATGAGTGGATGAGTTTGAGGTTTATGGAAGGTCTAAGGATAGTGATAAATGATTTAGAGGTGATTAGTGAATAGGTTCATGCTTGAGGAGGCTATCAATCCTAGTGAGAAGTTTAAAGACTATTAAAAGATTGAAACTCAATAATAGAGTAACACATTTACAAGTTGAGACCATTGATCAAGATCAAAGATAGGAATGGTGGAATGAGGTTATTCTCATAACCCTATGCATAATTTTTGGTATTAGATCAAGGTAATATCTTGGTTTAATTTATGTTTTGAAATGTTAAGGATTATTGATTTGAGACTGAAAAACATTGTTATAAAGATTGTGTGAAGTCAAATTATAGAGGTATTGTGAGAAATCAAAGTGTGGTGTGGATATGACCTATTGATATTAGCACAAAGAAATAAAATATTAGTGAAGAAAAAATTTAAATCCCCTAAGTCTAATATGAAGGACTTTAGACTAGGAAATAAGATTTTAGATAAGATAAAGTGGAAAGAGCATTAAAGCTCAAGAGAGATACAATAAGTCCTAGACAAAGGACTAGAGAAAGATAAGGAGACCCAAGAGAGGTCCAAAAAGAGAAAGTAGGTAAGCTTGATAAATGATAGGTCCAACTGAGACCTAGAAAGTGAAGAAAAAGAGAGAAATAGATATAGAATACGAAGTGAAAGAGATAAGAAGAGAGTTAGGTAAAATTATTAAGAGGATATATCTCATGATGAGGCTCATTTAGGATTAAAAAATTCCATGGTTTGGTTGTAATGTGAGAAAGAAAGTGAAGCAACCAATAGAGCTACTCATGAGAGAGAAAATGCATAATATGAATTCCCTAAGGAAAGAAAATGACAAAGTGATAAAATATCATAGAGGCATGAAGGATGAAGAGTTTTAAATAGAGAAACATGAAAGATAAGTTGAGAAAAGAGTTCTCATTTAGGATAACATGGAGAGATAAGTGCCAAGAAAAGCACTTGCAGGAGAATATAGGAAAAATAGGAGAATGCCTATGAAAGAGGCATTCATGAAGACATTGTGGTCTCTTATTTTATATTCTAACATTTAATTTAAGTGTGTGTACAAATGTGCAAATCAAAGTTGGATAAAGGTCAATAATAAGACCTTAAGTCTTGTGGGAAATGGATCAAGGAAAGTACCCATTAAGATGAATGAAGATGATAAGGGAGGAGGATAGGTTTATAATATTACATTATGAATATTGAATACTATCAACATGTTAAGGATGATATGGAAGAGGAATCCCATGATGCTTTGACAAGCATTGTAGATGAAGTAAGAAAGGAAGCACATAAAGAAGACATGACTGTAAGCCAAGAAGACATGAGAGATAAAATAACCATGAAACCATCCTTCAACATGGTAAATGAATTCTTAGGACTTAAATTTGGTTGTGCATATGAGAATAAATACTCTAATATATAGGATGGAAAATTGAAGAGCAAAGTACAACCCTCAAGGATATTACAAGAACATGGATATGTAGTGCCTAAGTGGCTCAAGGAATCAATTGTTGAGATAAATAAGGTAAACCATAAGCAATATGTCATTGAAGGTGAGAATTCAAGAGGAATATAATAGAAAACAAGGAGGGAAATAATAAAGGGTAGGTTACATCAACTTAACAAGATAGGTTATCAAGAAAAGAAGCATGAATTAGGTGATACAAGAATCTAGTATTAGTCCAATAATATTCAATGTAGATAATGGATCATGAATAACATGGAAAGGATATAAAAATATAGTATTTCAAGTACAATCCAAGAGAGCATGGGGAAATAAGAGAGTTTCAAGGTCAAGAATCAAATTTAAGTTATGAAACCAAAAAAAGACAAAGGAATGATGGTGTATGTGAGTAATCAAATGAATAATCAAGATGAAGAGTGTGAAGAGAGCAAAAAAAATGGAAAGGTAAAAATGTTATTTATGATGAGTATGACGTTGATCCCTTCCTTTGAATCAATGAATGAGGTATATATACATACATACATATATATATGTATGTATGTATGTATGTATGTATATATATATATATATGTATGTATGTATATATATATATATATATATATCTATATATATATATATACATACATACATACATACATATGTATGTATATATATATATATATATATATATATATATCTATATATATATATGTATATATATATATATATATGTATGTATATATATATATATATGTGTGTGTGTGTGTATATATATATATAAATACATACATACATATATATATATATATATATACATACATACATACATACATACATATATATATATATATATATATATACACACACACACACACACACACACACACACACACACACACACACACACACACACACACACATACATACATACATACATACATATTTATGTTTTTTTAGGTATTAGTCAAGGAATGCAGGGTGACAGTCCAAAAAGAAACTAAGGTTGCAGTTAAAAAGAAGAAACTTGAATTGTATAGAAGTTGTTGATATATGAAAATAGTTGTGTTTGAAATATAAATATGTATATAAAATAATTAAACCCTTAGGATGGTTATTTGTGGTGTTACAAGTAATATACCTCAAGAAAGATCTCTCTTAGCCCTAAAATCTTATTGTATGTCTGAGATAGTCAAGTAAATGATTAGTTTTGATAGATTTAGAGGATGATAAATGTAATTATGAACATGGCATGATTGTATTAAAGTTATATATGAATAAATAAATTAATTATGGTATTATTCATTGCATATTAAAGTGAAAAATAAAAGTAAAAGATAACTTGGTCCCTTGGAATTCCATGTGTGCATGTCATAGTTGACAAACTAGGAAAGCAAGGTGCTTTAACACATCTAAAAAGATTTAACATCTTAAATTAGGAATGAATATTTTCATTAAGTTTATATGGATAACTTGAATTCCTAAACCTAATTTTAATGTTTAAAATATCTTAAAATCATAAAACATCATGACTCTACCTGTACCATGTCTTGAGATAGACAGTCACATTAAAAAAGAGAGGTAAGACCCTTTTGTATCTAATAAATGAATGATATTACTTACTTTAGGTTTAGTATGTTATTATAAGGTGAATGGAAGATGTTTTAGGTACTGAGATATAATAAAAAGATCAATAATTTATTAAACTTGATTCTATGGTGTCTCAGTCCTATAGGTTGTCATTTTTGTGCACAATCAAATTTAGAAAAGAGGATTCAAGCATTTTTTTTTACATTCTAAAGATTAAATCCAATGTGTTTCAGTGTGTTTTGATTATAAAATCTTGATTCATCCACTTTTAATGTTGAAACCCATTTTATATGGATGAAAATATTTATGAGTCCTCCTCGGCCTGTGTATAGACCTTATATAGGGTCTCGTGACCAAATATACATTTTGGTACCTAGAGAAGGAGTTGGGATCTAAAATTTTGTTTGAAGCTGGGGAATGGTGACCTAAAAGTTAATAAAAATATTTTTATTGGATTTGGCATGTGTGAAAGATGCAAAACTCATCATTGGAGGGTTGAAGACCTAAATAAGACCTAATTGAGAGATGGTTTGAGCTAGTAAATACATCACACTAGAATTTTAGTTTTTGAAATTGTACATAGAGTTACAAAAGTATAAAGGGTACTAGAATATATTACTATATTTCCAAGGTGGGTTGTGTAAATTCCTAGATAATAAGGTTTGTATAAAAAAGGTTATAAGAAAGTATTCTCATTATTAAGATTGAGGTTTGTAAGTGGATGTTGAGAGTGAGTTAGGGGTTTAAATGAGATGAGGTAGGTATGTTATACCTATGAGAGATCATATATCATGAATATTTTAACTCAAGGAAACTAAATCAAGAATTGAGGTGTTTGAGTGTTGAGGATATAATACACTAATGAAGCTAGTGAGTGAGTGAATGAAATGAGATGGGAAAATGAATGGAATGAGATGAGTGGATGAGTGTGAGGTTTATGGAGGGTCTATGAATAGTGATAAATTATTTAGAGGTGATTAGTGAATAGGTTCATTATTGATTAGGATATAAAGCCTAGTAAGAAGTTGAAAGACTATTTAAATTTTGAAGCGCAAGAACAGAGCAAGGTATTTGCAAGTTGAGACTAGTAATCAAGATCAGAGCCAAATATGGTAGAATGAGGTTGTTCTCATAACCCTTTACATTAAATTTTCATGAAATGCATATAATAACACTTGATTATAGGTTTTTTAATTCTCTATATGATCTTGTTATGAGAACCAAATTTTGTTATAATCCCTATTAAACTTATTTTGATATCTTTATCATGAGGAACATATATACCTATGATAAACTATTATATTAAAAGGATAGTGGGCCTTTTTATTAAAAAGCCCTAAGTAATATGTGTTTGGGGGGGGGGGGGTGTTTGTGCACATATGTGTGTGTACGGTTGAATTAATGCACTTTGATTATGGTGTTACCATGTTAATACAAGGCTATCAATCTAAATAAAGTTATCTTGTAATGATTTAAATAATGGTAAAATGCTACTAAAATTGAACTAATATCTATAAAAGGCTTTAACTATTTGTCTTTTGATATTGTGAAATTCCTTAGATACATTGAGGCATACATTTAGATTGTGGGAGTGTTATAGATAATGTGTATTTTTTTGTTTCATGTATTGGAACCACTTGAAGAACCATGGGATGGTAAAACTCTATTGCTCAGGATATGTCTTGTACTATAAATAAATTTAATATTACATTATGCTAACCAATATGAGTGTTAATCTTAAATTTTAATTATGAAGTAAAATAAAACACCTTGGAATAAATTGAAGTAGGTACATGAACACATACTTACTCATACTTTCTATTTATGAGTGTAAGACAAATGGTTATGAGTAAATCTTCCTTGTTGTGAAGCATCTAGAATGGATTAAGGTAACCTTACACATTATTGATATTATGATGATTAATCAATCAATATGTGTGTTTGCATCTTAACTAATAATGATTGGATAAATCAAATCCTAAATTAGCTAAATACCATAATAAATTATGAATAATTCAAGTAAAATTAAGTGAATACATTGGTATTGTTCAATTATTCTCATATTGAGAATTGCTAATTTTGATAGAAAGGATTGATAACTACCTTGGGAACTTTTATATCACTATGTGTCTATAAGAATAAAAAGATGGTGATCGTAGAAATTCCCTTATCTTATAATGGTAGCCCTACATCTTTCTTACCCTAAACATTAGGTGTGACCTAATTTCAGGTGGATTTGAACCTGAATTCTCATGTTAACATAGGTAAGGCCTAATTTCAATTAAAAATCACACCCTGGTAGGTGGTGAATATAGATGATATATAAGTATGACCTCCATAGAGGCATAAGTTACCATCTACTCTTGTATATCATTTTATATAGTGGTAGTGGTATAGTGCCCTCCTACATGTTATTACTTATAATCAAATAACAATGAATTCAACATGATAAATCAATAATTAGCTTCATGATGGGGTCTTATGGGTAGTACACATTCAGTAAATTAGACTTGAACTAACACTTCTAGATATTTTTTAAGAAGTTCCCAAAAAGTATCCAATTTTGACAAAATAATATATTTGAGACAAAAATAAATTTAATAACCTTCATAAACTAATAAAACATAAAATAAAACAATTCTACCTTAACAATCAATTGCCTTCATTGACATCATACTCAACATTTCCCCCTTGATGAAAATATGATAGATGCCTATAAACTCCTTACAGATTCCATGAATCTACTTATGTAATCCCTTAGTGATAATATCAAAAAGTTAATCTTTGATTCCTACATACTCAATGATAATATGTTTATCATTGATAAAGTCCTAAAAAAATGATGTTTGAGTTCAATGTAACTATAATTTACAAGTGAAAATCATATAAAATTAGTTATGTTTTTTGTTTAGTTTTGGAACTAATTCATTATTTGTACTAGGTTGGTTCCATAGGATCAAGTTAATATCATTAGTTGATACTAATCTGATGATCAATATTGACCTACATGGAATTAGGGCATAGTGATTATATGATCAGTTATGACTATCTTTTAATAATTTGTGTTTTTAATATTAAAATTTTATGACATGTGTAGATCTAAAATCAACCCCCTTTAATGGTGAGACAAATGCACTCTTACCTTATCCTATCTCCCCTTTCTATGACTACCTAGGTCACATAATGATCTTACTATGATCTATTTTTTTATAAACGTGTTTGCCAAAATTAATTTGAGTTGTCTAATATTTTTTTTTCTTACTTAGAAACCAAAATTATTTTCCTCTTGATTTCAAATGTTCTGAGCTATCCTGATCATGGAATTTATTGATGAATTTTAGTTGGATTTTATTTCAGTTATTGAGACTAATTAGTATCTACTTATTGATTTGAACCTACACAATCAATTAAGGTTTCTTCTAGATTGTAATTCTTCCTTGTGATGGTTTCATGTGTTAATATGTCAATAAATGTCACTTTAGATAAGTATAAATGAGAAGAAGTAGATTGAAAATTATAGATGGTAGGTTGTGATGGTGATCTTTCACATAGGTCCAGTATCCCATCCTTCCTCACCCACTAGACATGGTGGTATTAGACACTGAGGGTCTTAAGAACATCGAGGTGTCTCTTCACTTTATGCATTATGTTGGATAGTGGATTGGTGTCTTGATGACCCTTACATATTGACTATATTAGTTGGTGGACTAACATCCTAAACGATAAATAAAAAATTAATAATATATAATTCTTATCATGGTGGTAGAACAATTGATTCTCTTATGAATGTCATAGTAGAATAATAGCAAGACCTCCTATGTTGGGCATGGTGGTAGAATTATTGACCTTAATATTAATGTATTGGTGGAAGAATGGTAAGCCCTCCTATGTTAGTCATGGTAGTAGAATGATTGACACTACTATGAATTTCCTAGTGGAAGAATGGAAATCCATCTTATGTTGGGCATGGTGTTAGAATGATTGACTCTTGAGAATGTCACAATGGAATAATGACAAGCCCTCATGTGCTAGGCATGGTGGTATAATGCTTGACCCCCTTGTGAATGTCATGATTGAATATGTTAAGCCCTATCATAATGATACATGATGGTAGATTTCTTAACCCTTTAATTATAATTAAATGGAAGAAATAGATTGATGGTATCATCTTGTTATTCCATGAATTTCAATAACTTATCTACTTATAATATATTCTTGTGTGCTTACTTCACCTAATTGATCACTTAAATGCTTGCTTTTCTTGAATTAGGAACAAATATCCCATTTTATATTTAGTTCTATATGATACTTAGGATGGTAGTCCATGATCCTAAGATAATAATGATATATAAGGGTGTGATATAATGTTTCCTAAAACATTCTGCAAATGGCATGGTATATTGAAAATGAGAGATAGTCCCATATTGGTATAAATATGTAGTAGAATGGATTTAATGGGAGGCATTTTCCCTATGATCTACTTATTCATAATATCCTTTGTGTTTCATATGGCACTAACTATGTTAACTCAACATGGACCTATATGTTTCTAATAATTCTATATGAGATCCTAATGGTAAGACTGAGGATTAATTCCTATTTTAGGAAGATGGTTTTGTTTTGATTAGAACATCATCCTTCTTATAGAATGAATTACATATTTGATGAGCACCTATACTCTTAATCTTATAACATAAGAATTTTGAGTCTTAATGGATTGAGAAATATGTCTTTTTTAGTATGATTCACATTAGAATGAATTTCCTCTTCAAAAAATTAATGGTAATTAAGCCAACATCCAAGGCACTTAGTGAAATATAGATTGGAAATATAAGCTTTAATTGGGTTTGAAATTATACAATTTTTGTCTCTAATTTATAAATATTATGATGATAGGAATTTCAATTGTCGCAATCTATAACTGAATCATCCTTATGAATTGGTAATAGGAAAATTACCATTATGCTGAAATGCTAATAATAGTCTTGTAAGAAAATTGTGTGAAATGGAGAGGTGTATTCCTCTTTATTTTCATGAATTAATGTTGTTACAGTATTCATGTTAATAGATGTAGTTTTGACACTAAGTGATGATGGTCTATGAGCAACATATTTATGATGGTTGGATGTTTAACCTTACCATAATAATTACTAAGGAAATTTTTGTGGATAAGAAATATTGAGCAAATGGAAAAATTGATTGCATGATGAAATTAGAGTCCATAACTCATGATGTAAGTATAAAATGGTTATGTTACAACCAATCTCAATATATTAAGTGACTTAATACCAAAATATTGATGATCAAGGTTGTATAAACTTAAAAATTCATTAAAACTGATAAACAAAGATGATATAGAATGTTGTATTCTTGTTGATAGTTTCTTAAAATAGTTAGTCTTGATAAGGGAAAAAATCCCTAGTAAGACAATAGGTTTCCATGAATAGGCATAAAGTTTCATAGTATATGAAAAGGCAAAAAAATACTTTTGATGATTCCCAATAGATTGGGACACACACACACACACACACACACACACACACACACACCTAAATATATCAACAAAGTAGTGGGTTTTACCTACACTATCAACATAATTATAGTTTAAGGATGAATATTTTATTAGATTAAATCCTAATTAGTGGATTAGGAAGACTTATAAATTTATCCAATAACTCTAGTTGAGGATGATGCACTTTTTAAGGAGGGAAGAATGTAAGGGGCCTCATGAGAAAACAATGTGACTATCATAAAACTAATGGCTATACTACATTGGTGGTGTTGACTATGAAGGTGAGAGAATTATTCAAATGGTAAGTGTTGGTTTAGAAATACTTGAATTATTTCTTTATGCAACAATTAAATTTACATATGCATTAGATTATACAATAATGCCACTTCATAGCCTTTTGAATTACTTGGTAAGCTAATTACATTAGTTTAAATCAATTTATATAGCATGCTTATGTTTCACTCCTCAGATATTATAATAGGAGGATTTCATGGGTGTAATAAGTATGCAATAATAGGTCATTGATAATAAAGGAATAAGGACTACACCAAACATTGTTGCATCATGTGTGATCTTACCTCTAACTCAAACCATGTCTTGAACCTTGATTGATCCTAACTAAATGCCTTGTATGTAATTTAACCCCTTATTTATTCTTGGAATATCTAAGTGAATGGTAATAACCACTAGGTTGGCAAATCCACCTTTTGCTAATTATCTTCAAATCATGACTATAAAGTATACCAACATATAGATTGCCTTATTGCAAAATTACAAACTTTTCCATTAATTGCCTTTTCCTTGAGCCTTATGTAAGGATGTGAATTTATTATAAGAAATAATATGACTCTTCTAGATATGACCTACAACATTATGGACTGGAAAAGATATCACAATTAAGAAGGCATGGGTTGGCCAATGAAAGTGGTTGGCCAATCAAAGGGAAGAACAAAAACATGTCATATTTTGATTGGGTTTAATGATGGAGAAAATGCCTTTTTAAAGAAGGTGGATCTATTAGAAAAGGTTTATATTATTATAAATTCATATTTTAGGAGATTTTATAGGACCAACCTAAAAGAGGAAGGAAAAAAAAGAAGAGAGCTAGGACAGGGAGAGCCTCAGCTATTAGAAACATATAGAAAAGATGCATGGAAGGGCTTGGATCTTTTTGTGGTATCCTATTCACTATAATATCCTATTGTTTGGATAAATGAAGTTTGTGTGATTCTTGATTAATTTACCATGTTCAAGCAAATTGAGGCTACTTGGCTTACTTCCTCTATTTATTTATTTTCCTATGGTTTTGGTTGGTCACCCCATAGTACTTCTCACACTTGAGTGAGAGTTCATAGTTGAGTTATTCTTCCATGATAGTTATACCCATTATGGATTCTACTTACTTTATTAGTAAGGTAATACCATGGAAGACTTATGGTATTTTTAAAGGCCACATTCTTCATGATCAAAGAAGGGTTAGGTCTCTCATGTAGGACATGATGGTAGATTACCTAATCCCTCTCATGAATACTTATAGAATTTATATCTCATTGGATAGATGCCTATTTGTTAATACTCATGGGTGTTTCTTACTATACATTCATGCCTACGTAAATACATTTGAGTTTGGTAACCTCTTGGCATGAAATATTTAGATTGTCACCTCATGAGTAGCTATCTCCTTGACCTGTAGACATCTTGATTGTTTTTTTCCTTTATTTAACTTACACCATGATGTTAACATGCCTGGAGATGGTATTTCTACTCAGGGTTACCTAGAGTAGTTTCTTGATGATGGAAAAAGGTTGGGGGGTGAGCCTACCTTCTATCGGCTGAATTTGCATTAGGAGTAAAGAGGATATTGTCTTTAGCTATTGACTACCCTGGCTTTATTTTTTTATTTTAATTAGCTATATTTCAAGGATTAAATATTCTCAATTAAAATTATCAAATTTTTGTTTTAATGATTGATTGTGGGCCAAGTGTGAGACACTATTATTATTATTAATTTTACCATCTAAATGAATAGATTATTACTACAGACAAATATTTTATAGTCTATTTAGTTCATTGGATTAATATACCTTCTTGAGAAGGGTCCTTGTTATAAATATAATCTTGCTGGATGCTTATATATTTGTGATTGAGACTGGCTACTTTAATGGTTTTAATATATAATTATATTTATTTTATTCTATTGAATATTCTATGAATGCTTGTTCATTGCATCTTGAGTTACATGTAATGGTTTTAATTTAAATGAAATTTTTTCACTAAAGAATTAGTCCTATATGAAGTCATTTGATTTATGTTTCCTATGCTTTGTATGATTAAGACATATGGTGTTTTAATCCTTTTAAATATTCTTATGAATGTTGTGTAATTATTTATGTTTTTGTGATTGATCTAAGAACTTTTTTCCATCCTTGATGTTTTGCCTAAACCAACTAGGATATTGGCTTAGTTTTGTTTTATTGATATAGGTCAAAGATGCTTGATAGTTTGATAAGATTCATATTTAGACCTTATAATATTTATTTTCTTATCTTAAGTGCTTGACTATGACCATGATGAATCGTTCTACACATGCTATGAAATAATCGACCTTTATTTGCCTTAGTCACTTTTTGAATTACTTACTAACTTTAGCTTAGCCATTTTCTTGTATTTTTTCCCCAATTAGATTTGTCATAATTGAATTACTTCATACACCTAGACCCTAACTTAAACACCCCATAATTGGGTCCTTTCACTTCTTTTTTGCCTTAGTCATTTTTATGACTTTTAGTGAGTGGTTCAGAGGAAGCTATGTGTCATTCTTCTATGAACTTGAGAGTGACATCAAATTAGTTTGATGTATGGATGTCTCTAAGATAGTAGAGGAGTGGGTTGTTTCCATGTGGCAACCTCCTAGTGACCCATGATCTTGGGTATGACCATATAATGAACTTAGCCTCTAGGCTAATGGGGTAATGGGATGCTACCACATGGCATCATCCCAGTGACTCAAAATATTAGGGATGATCATGTAAGCTTAAATGTCTTTGAGATAATTAAGGAGTGAGATGTTTCCATGTGGCATCATCTTGATGACCCATAATCCTTGATATGTATGTACAGGGACTGGTGCCTCTAGGCCAGTGGAAGAATAACATATTACCACATGGCATTACCTTGATAACTCATGAACCTAAAGATGTTTATGAAAATATTAAGGCCACTAAACAAGTAGGCTGGTGTAATGTTGTTGAGTGATAAATAGGTCACCCATAGTCTTAAGGCATTAAAGTTGTTAGAGTATGTTAGAGGTCAATAATGAATCAACACATGAAACATGGAATTTTTCAGTCCTAGATTCTAAGTCTTTGGCTAACATAGTGTTAGAATTATAACAATAGGAACCTATTAAAAGTTGCCTCTTATCATGTGTCAAGACTCTAGCCAATTAGATCACCATGAAATTCAATGTGTTAATCTCCTAGTCTTGACCAATATTTTATATCATGAGAGAGCCTAGTCTAATTAATAATTACCACACTAATCAAAGGTAAAGTGGTTAGTCTCCCAACCTTGAATTGTGATGTTATATCCTAGGAAAGCTTGACTCATTAAGAAGTGCCATGCTTGACAAACAAATATGTCAAAGATTGGGAGAGCCCAATAAAACATAGAGATCCATGTGGTTGATCCCTTCATATTGATAGGTGGAGCCCTCAATATCCCTGGGAATTAAAAAAGAGGATAACATGGCATTATAACATATCTATGCATCCATGTGGAGCTAAGTGTGTCTACATTGGCTGAGGTTAAATTTGACAACCATCTCAATGTCATAAGCACAATTATCATTTGACATGATTTCATGAACGATCTTGAGTTTTGGCCAAATAAATTTGTACTATGGGCTTACAAATTATTGGCTTAAATTTATTAAATTCTCATAGAAATTATGGATATGTTTTTTGCAACTGAGTGGATATGGGTATCTATCTGTGATCTCAGGTTTTATGTTGTGTCATGCCTATATTTTAGGAGAAAAAATGGGCATGACAAAAAATTTCATATATATATATATATATATATATATATTTGCACAAGTAATGTATGATAAATATAATTCAATATTGATATTTTTTAGTTTATAGTATCAAATTTGTGTCTCCATAGATGTTTACACTAGAATTAATTATGAATTACAATTAACACTAATTATAAATGTAAACTATTTTAATATGTTCTAAGGTGATGTATGAGACATAATACAATAAATATAGAGTTTCAAAAAATATATAACTTATTTCAAATTGATAAAAATAGAAAATAAGGATTAGATAATTATCCTTATAACTAATTTATTTTTTATTGTATTGATTTTATGTAAGAAGTGATTGTATTATGAAACCAAAAAATCTATATGCATAAGATAAAGTGGATTTTTGTATGTTAGGATACGTCTATATGATGTAGATAGGTGTGTAGTGTGTTTTCTTCTAGTACAACTTTGTCTTATCATTTTACGTGTTAGATCTAAAAATCTAAAGTTGTTTGATTAAGGAGGAATGTGATATATTTCTATGTAAAGATCAAATTTATGCATATAAGACCTATAAAATTATAATCTTAGTCTTATGTAAGCACACAAAATAAGATCAAATACAAAATGGGATAAAATGGGGGATGTGAGAATGGTTGAGCTATCCTAAAAAAACCTCAAGATAATATAATTATCCATTTAGTGGGTATCATATGAATGCAAATAGAAAATTTTATTATAATTCTTAAATCAAGGATGTCCTAAACCTAAAATAAATAATTTGAGTCATGGTCAAGGAATATACAATTGTGGTATAATTATAATAGAGATATTTACTCAAAAAATAAATGCATTTAAAATTAGAAAGAGAGATGATTTATAAGTGAGAGATAGGTATTTTAAAGTGTGGCCCTTGTCATGACTTAATATAAATATATTTGAATATAATTGATAAAATAAATCTATTTAAATGTGAATAAAATTTAGTAGGAATCATGTTGTTCCAAAAATATGACTAGTAGAGTGTGGGGGATAGGTTCGCATTATTATATATGTGTGTAGTGCATCCCTAGCTAACTAGTTCACACTTATAAAAAAAAGAAACATAGTATTGTGAAATAATAATGGTAGTAGAGTATATTATGAATATTTACGAATAGGTATTGAATAAATAAACATCAAATATGTTATCATAAGTTTCAATACTTTAAATGATTTATTAGAGATTGTGGTTATCATAATGTAAAATTAGCTAAGTTAAATGCGTTAAGAACCTAAATTTATTAATCATTTATTATTTAAATTTTAGTACTTACTCTACACCCCCCCCCCCCCAAGTTTATTTTATTGACACGTAAACTTAGTAGAGTATAGGAAGTTAAAACCTGAGTTTGCATACATCCTTTTTATTTGTCATGGAGGTGTCCATGCCCCCTTATTGAGGCATGTAAAGAAGTGATAAACATGTGTAAAATTAAGAGTGATAATGTATTAATTTAAAAAATAATGAAGATACCTCATTTTATAATATTATATGCTCAAACCCTCATAGAGTACTCTCACTAAGATTAAATGCAACTCACTTGTAAAAATAAAATTAAGAGGTGGGAACTAGTAAATAGATAACTAATGTGAAACCAAAATGTGGACTGTCATTAATATTAAACATAATCCACTTGAAAAATATAAATCAAACCACTATAGATATATTTATATTCTAAGTGTAAATTCTTGAAACTTTGAAACTTTAAAAAGAGATATCTAAAATCTTCAAAGTAACTTAGACATGAATGCATATCATGCCTCCTATATAGTGTAGAGTGAATATTCATCTTTTAAAAATTATTAAAAAATATTTAAATATCTTTTATAAAGTGTATATGTGTTTTATTAGATATAAGAGTTGAGTGCATACTAAATTTGAATGCCTACATAATATGAAAATTATGAGTTTTGTATATTTTAAACTTTCAAATCTGAATTATATTATTTGATAAATCTTGAGCTAATCCCATTATGGTGCCTCCATTTTTAATTGAGGGGAATTTCATACAAATCACTTGTCTCAAAATAAAAATTGAGAGAATTTTTTGAAAGAGATAATCATGTTAGATTATTTTTCATATTTGAATTGTACTTTAATATTATATATGTAACATTGAAGTATATGTAAA
Organism: Torreya grandis; assembly: GCA_037957365.1. NCBI lineage: Eukaryota > Viridiplantae > Streptophyta > Pinopsida > Cupressales > Taxaceae > Torreya > Torreya grandis. The sequence continues at coordinate 753,510 of JARHVA010006630.1, read as the reverse complement.
GCTTTGATATTGAATTACATCATGTAATTTGAATTTATCATTGAAATATTATATGAATCATGTAAATAACTTGAAATTATTGAATATGTATTGTAAGCATAGTATTGAATAGATGAAGAATTGAAGCACATAATTAGTATGTGCATGACATGTATCATGGCACCATAGTATAAAATATTGAACATGTAAGAACATTCACATGATGTCCTACAAGAAGCTCCAAAGACCACATATAAATGAAATGTAAGATGTCACATAGAGTTAGAATGATTTGATAATTATCACACACAAGGACCAAAGACTAAATATAAGGGACACGTAAATGTTTTGAAAACATATAAGGTAAACGGAAACATGCAAATAGCATGCTTATGTCATACAAAAAAGAGGTTTTATTTTAAACATACATAAGTAAAATAACCACATACAAGAATAAAATAAATTGAAGCATGTCATGTTGTAAAGGAATAATATTAAATAAGCATAGATAAAAATGAAAATAACATATTTTGATCATATGCGTCAATGTCCATGTTAACAAATAACATATTTAATCATAACATATATATAGTAGCGATGAAGAAAAATACATTTTTTCATTGTAGATCAACATGGAGATATTGTGGATAAATAAAAGATATAATAATGACCATATAGAGTGATGATATTCTTCCAACTAGGTAAGGTTTTTTGATAAAATTATAACCTATAATTGAAACCACATAAAAATATTTATTAATATTGAAATTTTATTGATATTTGAATGCGCATTATGCTATATGATAAAAATATTTATAAGAGGTCCTTGTGAATATGTTGTATTTAGAAATAAAGATTTAAAATACACATGGATAGGTATACAATAATGGATAGTTTTGTAGTGCACTGTTGTCTTACTAGTGCATTTTTATCCTGATTGACTATGTACAATAACATTTTATTAGGTCAATTTCTTCTATATATGACTATTTTCTAGTTCTATAGAGATATGTGGGAAGAATTTTTTATTGAAAAGGTATGAAATGTGTTATGTATTGAACATATATATGACATGTGATAAGATGTAATCCAACATCATGAAAAATATGCTTATAGGTCATGGTTTTAGATTTTTGAAAATATTTAGTTATTTTTTAATTTTTTAGAATATATGAATGTTTTTTTAAATTTCCATATTTTACAATAAAAACATGCACAAGAAAAGTTTTAAAAGGTTTGAAAAATAAGGTATGTAACAAGGTTTTGATGATATAAGAAAGATGGGGATTTGAACAACCATCAATAAGGTTCTAAAGATAATCATGATAAGATAAAATGAAAAAGGGGGTTCCCCAATGTAGGTGCATATAGTAACCTAATTTTAGTAAAAAATAATCAATCATGCCTACTTTATCCATTTTTATAATTTTGACATGTGCACATAAATGAAACTTATTTCACCAATTTAACCTATCCTAATCATATGAAGAGACCTAATTCCATTGGAAGGCCATCTATTATCACGTAAAAGAAGATATTATTAAAGAAAAAAACATTTATGCATATGTATGTCTTGAATCAGACCCAAAACATTATAATTTTCTTGAAGGGAAAAGAATTCCAAATATATATAAATGCCCAATGTTTATGTATATATTCATTAATTCTATCTTTACCTCTTAAACAATCAAAATTCAAAAATTAAATTATCATTAGGGTTAGCCTAAATATGCTTAGATTATCAAATGTGTACATTCCCCTCTTCAATCACATTCAAAACACATTTAATTATTTCATTTCAAACATCTTGTCAAGATTATCAAGAAATATTATATATAAAATCATTTCAAACATCTTGTAAACCTTATCAATATAGCATAAAATATTATATATACAAGTTCACATTCAATAAAAATATATATATTATTTCTAAATCATATTATAATAACTTTAAGAAGTCATGAGCCCTGTATGATGTCAATTTTACATAATCCCATCCAAGCATGACCAAGTATTGAATCTAGTTTTAGATATATTCATATAGTCAAAGGAAAAAAATTTCAAAAGGAACTTATGTGGGATAACTACATGGATTTTTGATCCCTCTCCAAATTATTGGTATGCAATAAATGCTCAATATAATGGGGTGTTGAGGTTTATCAAAACTCCACCTAATAACCACTTTTTACTCTTTCACATATGTTTATCTCCTTGAGGAAAAAATTAGGGTTTTAATCTTTAAATATAGATATTATGGCCTTACATGCATCACATAAGACCAATTTATTACAAATAGGAATATTTTACACAATTACATAGGGTTGTACCCTATTTTCTAGAATTTTTGGATAGGACAAAAATGCTAGCCTAAGACTAAAAATCCCATCACCATTAACCATATTGGGTGAATTGTCAATATATATTCTAAGGATCATATTATAGGAGGATTATGGGTTTTCATATTCATCATTTTTTTATATTTTATAGTTAACCAGTCAAATAAAAACATCAAAAAGCTAACTACATATATATTTTTCATAGATAGTCTTGTTCATATTAATTATATTTCATCAATCTCAATTTATTTTTTAAAGTTTTCTATTTGTAATTATATTTAGATAAACCTAATTTGTTTAATTAAATTTATATAATTATGATTTATATTTATATATTATTTAAAATTAAGATATATGTTTTGATTTTTAAGTGTTTTTGAGTTTTTTTAAATGTCCAAAAAATGTAATGATTGGGGTTGATTGAATCAACACTCTCCATCATGATCAAATATTTGAGAGTCATATAAATACATAGCCTTGTTTTTTAATAAAATATTAAAAATAAACATTTTCATGTAATTTAATTGTACAAAATCATTCAAATTATTCCTAAAAATTCAAAATCAAGACATTAAAATTATTTACAATCTAGTTTACATCTTTACAATATATTATTTATCTCATGATTTGTACATAGAATATTATTTATATGTAACACATACATCTCATGGGTATATATGAATTGTTGTGTAAGAAACATAATCATTTATAGAGATTAATATGTTTCAATATCCTCTACCCATTGGTCTTGACAAGTTAGGGGCATCTTATTTAAATGTGATAACGTGCATGTGTTATTGTTCTATAATCCTATATTGTTGAACTTTATATTCGATAAAAATGTCTTGATAAAATTTATATATTAAATAATGTAAATGAACATGTTAATTTATAATATATTCTTACATGACATATGCATAGCTTAGAATAACTTTTAGAATACTCTATTCCATTGTTGTTGCTTACTTGTACATAACAAATTACAATTTTTGTGTGAATATTTCATTAATGAATCTATATGAGCTATTTTATTTTTTGAGACATTTGAACATGTTCTTGATTTGTCCCTTGGCCCTATGTGTGGTGTGAAGAATTTAAACATATCCTTGGTATGGTCTTTGGCCTTTGTGTGTATAAAATTTGAAAAAGTCCCTTGCTTGTGGCATTTACCATGCATATGATTTTTTTTGGGAAATTTGAAAATGTATTTGTAATTTTCTCTTTTCCCATAGATGATAAAATATCTGTAATTTATTATTATTGTATGTGTGTTTTTTGAGCTTGATGAGTTTGATCAGTTCCATGATCCATATCATGATCTCCTAGTATACTCACATACTAATCATATGGGATTAAATTATACATTATATATGCCTTTCATCTTAAATTATATACAATTAAAAACATATTGTTCTAATACATTTTCATATGCTACAATTTTCAATGATAACATCCTACTATGCATGTATCAATTTAATTTCTATTTTGAGATGAGTGATTTTTTAGGAACAAATTTACTCACCTAAGGGTGGAACTTTAGTTAGATTTTTATGAATGATATAAACCATTTTCAAAGAGAAAAATTTAGTCATGAACATAATCATAATTCAAAATTTGTAAATTTAGTTATTTTAACACATTTGGGGCCATAGACCATTGCATATGAACTCTTATTTTTAATTTAAATGATAACATTCAAAAAGTTACACAATTTAAAGTTACAATGATAATTTAAATATAGTATCAAATTATATAATTATAATGGAAGAATATTAATAGGTTTGTGCCATAGTCTTTTGGACATGACAAGAGCATGGGTGTACTCCATTCTCTTGTAATAATGTTTTAATATACTAGGACAATACCATGATGTTGAAATTGAATATGCAATCCATATTTAGGTTTTGATTTAGTTAGTTTCATAGTGCATGGATTGAGTGATTGAACACTCCAGCATTATGTTTATGAATTCATTTTTATTCCAATCTATTTCTATTTTTGGGTTAAAAATAATTATATACAATAAAGTTTAAAGAATCCTTAAAATGATAAATAGTTTCAATTAAAAAAATAAAATTAGGATTTGATGACACACAAATTTATAAAACTATTTAGCTAAGGAACCATATTCTCTAAGTGATTTATGAGAGACACCAAATTTAGAATACTTCAAAGAAGCATCATCACCAAGCAAAGAAAAAAAATTATGGTAATTACACATTAAAGTGTATTCATTACATACTCTCACTTTAATTTTAAAATTAATCAATTAAAAATAGTTTTAAATTTAGAAAATTACAAATTGTCAAAATTAAATTAAAGTTTCAAGTGTTAAAGTTCATGTTTTCAAAGGAAAAAATTAATGAATTCATGTGTTTCTTAGGGATTTAAAAATATTAAAATGCCTTACCTAATTAAATTATATATTTCAAAGACAAAGTGTGTTATATAAACTAATATATGGCTCTACTTTAATCTTGTAATTTCATTTCTAGGCTAAAGTGGGTGCAAATGAGTAACATAAAAATTTTCATGAATACTTGATCATGTCTATTTTATAACTTTATACCATTAATTGACATGTCAATTTAATTAATACTTATTTCATGTATTTTACCTATTTGGAGTATAACAAGAGACCTAATTCCATTTCAAGGTCATCTATTAGCACCTACATAAATGATCTTACTACTAAAAAGACCTTTATGCATATATATATATATATATATATATATATATATAATCAAACCCAAAAGTCTATAATTTTCCCTAGGGAAAAATAATTCCCAATAAGATAGGAATGGCCAACATTAATGTCCATGTTCACCAATTTTGTTCATCCCCAAAAAATAATCAAAATGCAAAAAGGAAAATATTATTAGGGTTAGGCTACTTATAATTAAACATGCCAATGGTTTTTTCCCTCTTTAATCACTATAAAATCACATTCAATTATTTCATTTTAAACATCTTGAAAATAATATTAATCTATCAAAAAAGTTTATCTACAAAAGTGAATGCTATACCTTTATCATATAGTATTTCTAGGGATATGTGTGGCTTACTTGTGGTTTGCATACCTTTAATATTATCTTATTACATTTCTCTATGTTCTTATTATGGTTGACCTTTTCAATAACCATGGACAAATAGAGTATAGCTAAGAGGTAGTGTTTAGTATTTTATCATCATATTATGAATTATGCTCTTATTGCATTATTTTGGAGGTTTTGCTTTCAAAATGGATTATTGATAATTATAAAGTATTTTTTTATTTTGAAATTTTCCATATTTTGAAACTAAAATATACATAATTAAAAATTGAAAAAGGTTTTAAAAAAAGTTATGTAAAAAGGTTTTGATGCAATAAGGAGGGGGATTTGAATAACCCTCAATAAGGTGGTAAATAAAATCCTGATAAAATAGATAAAAAAATGGTTCCCCCAATGTAGATGCACATAATAACCTAATTTTAGACAAAAATACTCAATCATGCCTATTTTATCCCTTGTTACAATTATTTTACCTGTGCACTTAAATGACATTTATTTCACAAATTTTACCTGTTCTAATCATAACAAGATAAATAATTTCATTGCAAGGCTATCTAATATCACCTAAAAAAATGATCTTATTATTGAAAAAACCTTTATACATATGTATGATTTGATTCAGACCCAAAACTTTGTACTTTTCTTAAAGGGACAAGAATTCCCAACATGATAAGAATGACTGAGGTTCATGTACCTATTCATTGATTCTATATTTCCCTCACAAATAATCAAAATTCAAAAAGAAAAGTATCTTTAGGGTTAGAATAAATATTTTTAAACTCTCAAATTGGTAGCTTCCCATATTCAATCACTATAAAAGCACATTTAATTGTTTCATTTCAAACATCTTGGCAAGCTTATCCATATAACATCAAAGCTTATCTATAAAATTAAAAATTAAAAAAAAAATCTCTATTATTTCCAAATTAGATTATAATCACATTAATTATTCATGTGCCAAGTATTAATTTAGTTTTACATAGTCCTATCTAAACATAACCAAGTATTGAATCTAGTTCTAGATGTATTCATATAGTCAAGGGAGCCCAATTTATAAATGAACTTAACTCTGATAATTACATGGTTTTATAATCCCTATTAAAATTATTGATATGCAATAAATTCTCAACATAATGGGATGTTGAGGTCTATAAAAAAATCCACCTACTAACCACTTTTTATTCTTTCACATTGGTTTATCTCCTTGTGGCAAAAATTAGGCTTTTAACCTTTAATAAGACATATTATGGCCTCATAAACATCACATAAGATCAATTTAATTAAAATAGGCATATTTTACACAATTACATATGGTTTTACCCTATTTTATAGCATTTTTCAAAATCAAAAAAATGCTAGCCTAAGATAAAAATGCCCATCAATGTTGACCCTATTAGACATAATTGTTTGTATAGAGCTTAAGCATCATATTATAAAAGGATTATGGGTTTTCATCTTCATTATTTTTTGTATATTTTTTAGTCAACATAGTTAGCCAAACACATTAAAAAGATAATTATACATCTATTTCCATAGTTAGTATTTTTTGCATTTATTCTATTTCATCAATCTCAATTTACTGATTTTAGTTTCTTGTTTATAATTGTATTTAGATAAACCTGATTTATTCAATTAAATTAATCTAAGTAGGGTTGGTATTTATATATTAATTCAAATTTATATATATGTTTTGATTTTTTAATTTTTTTTTTAGTTATTTAAAATGTGTGAAAAAATGTAATGATCAAGGTTGATCAAATAAATTATCTCCATCAAGATCAAATATATGAGAGTCTTATAATTACAAATAATATTTTTTTATTTAGAAAAAAAAATCACTTATAATTTAATAGTATAAAATATTTCAAATTATTTAAAAAAATACAAAATCAAAACTTTAAGATGTTTTGCAATCTAGTTTACATCTTTATAATACATTATTTATCTAAAGATTTGTAGATAGAATATTTTTTAAATAGGTAATCTCTTTTTACTAGAGCTAAAAATGGATATTGATTTTTATTAGAGAAGTAACAACTAGTCTGGGACACATACGGGGGGGGGGCATATCTCCATGAATAATCCTTTTTTTAACAATAATATCACTTTGATAAGATGTTATATCCCGCAAACTATAAATCATTACAACTATAGAACCCTACCATATTCCAAAATTGTAAGACCTAACACAAGATGGGATGTTATAGCCCACCAAAAACATGCTCTATGGATACCAATACCACTACTAATAGCCACATCCAACATCACATACCTCAATACAAAATTAAACATTGATAGGTTTAGCTTCATCTAAGTGACCTCACCAACCCACGCCAACCTCATTAGCACTTTTAGATAGAATATTATTTATATATAACACATATATTTCATGGGTATATATTAAGTGTTATGTAGTACATACAAGAATTTATAGATATTAAGATGTTGGACTCTTCTCTACCATTGGCCTTGGTAAGTTGGGGGCATCTTATTTGCATGTGACAACATGCATGTGTTATCTTTCTATAATCCTATACTTTTAATATTTATATTTGATACGAATTTATTGATAACATTTATATATTACATAGTGTACATGAATATTCTATTTTCTAATATATGATTACATGACATATGCATAACTTAGACTACCTTTTCTAATTCTATGTTCCATTGATATTGATTGCTTGTGCATAATAGATTATATTTTTTCTTGTTTGTTATGTTTTACCTTGATCCTTGTGTGAGAATATTTTATTAATGAATCTATATGATATATTTTGTGGTGTGAAACATTTGAACATGTCTTTGCTTTATCCCTTAGCCCTATGTATGGTGTGAAAAATTTGAACACGTCTATGGTATGGAACTTGGTCCTTTGTGTGTAAAAAATTTGAAAACATCCATTGCTTATGACATTTATCATGTCTATGATTATTTTTAGTACATTTTAACATGTCCTTGTAATTGTCCCTTTGCCCATCCATGTCAAATTTTCTATATTTTTTTCTTTTTGTGTGTGTGGTTGTTGAGCTTAACAAGTTTGATAAGTTCCATGATACATATAATTATCTACTAATAGACACATACTAATAATATGGGATTAAATGATTCATTATATATGCCTTACATCTTACATTATACACACAACTAAAAACCTATTATGCTAATACATTTCCATATACTACAATTTTCAATGAAAACATCCTATTATGCATGTATCAAGCTATGAAAACATCCTAATATTCATGTATCAAGTTAATTTTTATTTTGAGATGAGTGATTTTTTAAGATAAAAATTAATCACATCATAAGGGGAAACTTTATTGGGATTTTTATGAATTAAATAAACCATTTTCAAAGATAAAATTAATTCAAGAACACAATCATCATTAGAAAGTTTTAAATTCAATTATTGTCACACATTTTGGGGCTATATGCCATTGAATATGCACTCTTATTTTAGGTTTCAAGATAAAATTAACACAATTATACATTTTAAAAGTTACAATGAGAATTTACATAGAGTTTCAATTTCTACAATTACAATGGAACTATAATAATAGGTTTATGCCATTGTCTTTTGGACATGATAGGAGCAAGGGTGTACTCCATTCTCATGTTCATGTTTTAATATATTAGGATAGTACCATGATGTTTTAATTAAATATAAAATCCATATGTAGTGGTGGATTCAATTTAGTTTCATAGTGCATGATTTGAGTGATTGAGCACTCCAACATTATGTGTGTGAATTCATTTAAATTCAAATCTATTTCTATTTTGGGGTTATAAATATTAATGGAAAATCAAGTTTCAATCATCCTTCAAATGATAAATAATTTCAATTCAAAATATAAAATGAAAATTGGGATTTTATCACCCCTAATTTTCACCAATGGTTTAGCTAAGGAATCATCTTCTCTAAGTGATTCATGATAGACATCAAATCTCCAATGATTCAAGGAAGCATCTTCACCAAGTAAAGTAAAAAAAATGAGGATGTTTATCACACATTCTAGTGTACTAATGTCATACTCTCACTTTAATTTTAAAACTAATCATGTAAAAATAGTTTTAAATTTATCAAATCATAAATTATCAAAATTAAAGAAAAGTTTTAAATGTTCAAGTTTAAGTTTTCAAAGGAAAAAGTTAACTCATTCATGTTTTTTTTAGGGTTATATAAAAAGTACAATGCCTTACATGATTAAATCATATAGCTCAAATCTAGAGTGTGTCATACACACTAAGATATGAATTTCCTTTAATCTAATAATTTCATTTCTAGACTAAAGTGGGTGTAAGTTAGTAACCTAAATCTGGCCACAAATACTTAGTGATGTCTATTTTATAAATTTTTATCATTAATTGACATGTGAAGTTAATTGACACTTATTTCATGGATTTTACCTATCCGAAGTAGAATAAGAGACATACTTCGATTTCAAGGTCACGTAATATCACTTACTTAAATGATCTTACTAATAAAAATGCCTTTGTGCATCTATATGTCTTGATTGAGACACAAAACTCAAAATTTTCCCCAAGGGATTAATTCCCAACTTGACATGAATGTCCAACATTAATGTCCATGTACACTAAATTTCCCATGCCCTAAAAAATAATCAAAATATAAAAAGGCAAGTATCCTTAGGGTTAACCTGATTATAATTAAAATCTCTTGTGGTTTTTTCCACTCTTCAGTCATTATAAAATCACATTCAATTATTTCATCTCAAACATATTGTAAATCTTATTAATCTATAAGAAAATTTTATATACACAATTGAATGTTACACCCTGAACCTATAGTATATCTAGGGATATGTGTGGCTGAATTGTGGCTTACATACCTTTAATATTATCATATTACGTTTCTCTAAGTTCTTATATGGTTGACCTTTTGAAAAACCAGAGGTAATTAGAGTATGGATATGAAGTGTTGTTTAGTATTTTATTATCATATTGTAAATTATACACTTATTACATTATTTTGGAGGTTTCCCTCTCAAAATGGCTTAGTCATAACTATAATTATTTTATTTTATAATTTTCCATATTTTAAAATTAAAATACACTTAAGAAAATATTGAAAAAGGTTTGAAAAATAAGGTATGTAATAAGGTTTTGATGCTATAATAAGGAGGGAAGATTTGGATAACCCTCAATAAGGTGTTGAATAAAATAATGATAAGATAGAAGAAAAAAATGTGCCCTTAATGTAGGTGCATATAGTAACCTAATTTTAGTAAAAAATACTCAATTGTGCCTATTTTATCCCATTTTACCATTATTTGATATGTGCACTTAAATGACACATATTTCACCACTTTTACTTATCCCAAACATAATAAAAGACCTAATTCCATTTCAAGGCGATCTACTATCACCTAAAAAATATCTTATTACCAAAAATACCTTTATGCATATGTATGTCTTGAATCAGACCCATAACTTTGAATTTTTATTGAAGGAACAATAATTACCAACATGATAAAAATGCCCAATGTTCATGTATCTATTCATTAATTCTACCTTTAACTCACAAATATTAAAAATTAAAAAAGTAAAAGTACCTTTAGGGTTATCTAAAATATTATCAAAATCTCCAATGGGTGTTTTCCCCACTTGAATCAATACAAAATAACATTCAATTGTTTCATTTCAAACATATTAGAAATATTATAAATATGTCATAAAATATTATCTATACAAGTTAAAAATAAAAAAAATCCCTATTCTTTCCAAATAAAATTAATATCACTTAAATAAGTCATGAGCCAAGTATAAGTTTAGTTTTACATAGTCCTATCCAAGCATGACCAAGTATTAAATCTAGTTCTAGGTGTATTCATATATTCAAAAGAGTATAATTTCAAAAATAACTTAGGTGGGATAACTACATGTATTATTTATCACTCTTAAAATTATTGCTATGAAGGAAATGAACATAATGGGTTGTTGAGGTCTATCAAACATCCACATGCTAACCACTTTTTACTCTTTCACATTTGTTTACCTCCTTGTGGGATAAATTAGGATTTTAAGCTTGAATAATTAATATTATGACCTCACATTCATCAAATAAGATCAAATTATCTCAAATAGGCATATTTTACACAATTACACAAGTTCTACCCTATTTTATAGTATTTTTCAAAATGATAAAAATGCCAGCCTAAGACAAAAATGCCCATTACTATCGACCCTACTAGGCATAATTATTCATACATAATTTAAGGATCATATTATGCTAGGATTATGGGTTTTCATATTCATAATTTTTGTCTATGTTTTATATTCAACATAGTTATCCAAATAGATCAAAATTATAACTAAATCTTTATTTTGCATAGTTAGTCTTGTTTATATTCATTCTATTTCATCAATCTCAATTTATTGATTTTAGTTTTTGATTTATAATTTTATTTAGATAAACCTAAATTATTCAATTAAATTTATATAATTAGGGTTAATATTTACATATTAATTCAAATTTAGATATATGTTTTGATTTTGTAAGAATGTTTTTGAGTTTTTTTATATGTGGGAAATAAATGTAATGATCAAGGTTGATCAAATAGAATCTCCATCATGATTTAATATTTAAGAGTAATATAATTAAATAGCCTTGTTTTTAAAAAAAAAATCACAAAAAATAACATTAGTTTATAATTTAATATTATAAAAGATTCCAAATTATTAAAAAAAATACAAAATCAAGACATTAAGATGTTTTTCAATTTAGTTTACATTTTGTAATACATTATTTATCTTAGGATATGTAGATAGAATATTATTTATATATAACACATACATCTCATGGGTATATATGAAGTGTCATGTAATACATAAAAACATTTATAGAGATTAATATGTTGGACTCTCCTCTGCCCATTACCCATGGAAAATTGGGGGCATCTTATTTGCATGTGACAACATGCATGTGTTATCATTCTATAATCCTATACTATTGACATTTTTATTTAATAAAAAATTATTTATAATATTTATATATTAAATAGTTTACATGAACATGATATTTTATAATATATGATTACATGACATATGCATAGCTTAGACTATTTTTTCTAATTCTAGGTTCCAGTGATGTTTTATGCTTGTACATAATAGATTAATGTGTTTTTAATATATTATGTTGTCCCTTGATATTTATGTGATAATCCATTATTAATTAATATATATGAGATATTTTATGGTGTGAGACATTTTAACTAGTCATTTATTTATCCCTTAGACCTATGTGTGGTGTGAAAAATTTTAATGTCCTTGGTATGGACATTGGCCCTTAGTGTGTATAAAATTTGAACACTTCCCTTGTTTGTGACATTTATCATGTCTATGATCATTTTTTTAGACATTTTGACATGTCGTTGTAATTTTACCTTGGCCCATCTATGTCAAATTTTATATATTTTTTTATTTTTATGTGTGTGGTTGTTGAGCTTAATGAGTTTGATAAGTTCCATTATCCATATCAATATCTCCTAAAATACTCATATAATAATCATATAGGAATCAATGATACATTATATAGGCCTTTTATCTTACATTATATTAACAATTAAAAATATACTAGGATAATACATTTCCATATACTACAATTGTCAATGATATCACCCTATTATGCATATATCAAGTTAATTTCTATTTTGAGATGAGTGATTTTATAGGTTTAAAATTACTCAAATCATAATGGGGGAACTTTAATGGTACTTTTATGAATGAGATAAACCATTTTCAATGAGAAACATTTAGTCATGAACACAATCATAATTAAAACGTTTCAAATTCAGTTATTGATGCACATTTTGGGGACATATGCCATTACATATTCACTCTTATTTAAATATTCAAGAATAAAATTCCCAAAACTACACAATTTGAAATTTAGAATGAGAATTTGCATAGAGTTTTAAATTATATAATTACAATGGGACTCTAGTAATATGTTTGTACCATAGTATTTTGGAAATGATAACATCATTGGTGTACTTCATTATCTTTTTTATCATGTTTAAATTTACTATCACAATACCATGATGTTGAAATTAAATATACAATCCATATGTAGTGGTTGATTCAATTTATTTGCATAGTGTTTGACTTAAGTGATTGATAAATCTAAAATTATGTGTGTGAATTAATATAAATTAAAATCTATTTCTTTTTTTGGGTTATAAATATTTATAGATAAGAAATTTTCAAGCATACTTCAAATAAAAAATAGTTTCATTTCAAAAGATAAAATGAAAATTGGGATTGTATCACCCCCAATTTTATCTAATGGTTTAGCTAAGGAACCATCTTATCTAAGTGCTTCATGAGATACACAAAATAGTCAATGCTTAAAGGAAGCATATTCACTAAGATAAAAAAATGAGGATGGTTATCACACATTCATGTGTATTCATTCCATACTCTCACTTTAATTTTAAAAATAATCAAGTAAAAATAATTTTATTACAAATTGTCAAAATTAAATTAAAGTTTCAAATGTTCAAGTTCAAGTTTTCAAAGGAAAAAATAATTGATTCATGTGTTTTTTAGGGTTCTATAAATATTATAATGACTTACATGATTAAATTATGTATATCAAAGACAAATTTTTTCATAAACACTAACATATGGATTTCCTTTCATCTATAAATTTAATTTTTAGACTAAAGTGGATTCAAATGAGTAACCTAAATTTGGTCATGAATACTTGGTCATGTATATTTTATATTTTTTTACCATTAATTGACATGTGAACTAAATTTACACTTATTTCATGGATTTTACCTATCTAAAGTAGAAGAAGAGACCAAATTCCTTTTCAAATTCATCTACTATCACCTACATAAATGATCTTACTAATGAAAACACCTTTATGCATCTATATGTCTTGACTCAGACATAAAACTCTATAATTTTCCTGAAGGGACAAGAATTCCTAACAAGATAGGAATGACCAACATTAGTGTTTATGTTCACCAATTTTTTGCTTCCCTAAAAATTAATCAAAATAAAAAAAATGAAAGTATCCTTAGGTTTAGCCTAATGATAATTAAAATTACCAATTGGTTTTTTATCCTCTTTAATCACTATAAATTCACATTAAATTATTTCATTTCAAACATCTTGGAAAGCTTAATAATCTATAAAAAAATCTTATCTATACAATTGAATGTTACACTTTTAACCTATAGTATGTCAAGGGATATTTTTGGTTGACTTATTGATTACATACCTTTAATATTATTTTATTACATGTATCTATGTTATTATTGTTAGAATTAGCTATAGGATCTAATGAATCTAATATAAATCATAAATGAGAGATAAAATAGTAATAGTAATAAATAATAATTATATATCTAAGACAATAACAAAAATGAATAAATACCTCAAATATGATGAATTACTCTGATAATTCAATATTAATCTGATGTAGAATACATAAATAGCCATTGCTTATATAGAGAAAGTCATGCAAGATAAAGATTAGGGAACTCACACAACACATGTAACTCAATTGATATTCGACTACATGAATAATCGTGTGTAACTCCACACTAACAAGAGAGGTGTCCAACTTATGTAAATAATCAACGTAAGTTAACTACTAGTTAAGAAATCTTATCCTATCTTAGCTTGAATAGTGGAGTGGAAATCCACTGTAACAAGATAGGTGTCCAAGTTGACTACTAGCCAATAAATCTTATCCTATCTTATGAAAATTATTAAAAACATAATAAACTAATTATAGTAAGTAATTAGTGCACTAATCTAAATAAGAAATACTAGTAAATGTAATAAAGCAAATAAATGCACAACACCCCCCCCCCCCCCACCTTAAGTTAATATTAGGTAGGGATATGTAGATAATATTCCCAATAATGTGTAGTCATATTAGGTACTTTGTACAAATAGATGAGGAAAGGAAAAAACCTGAAGGAAAAAAATCTTCCTCAAAAAGATGGTCTAGGAGACCCCCCCTAAAGAACTGATGTCCCCTAAAAAATTGATATCCTACACCCCCAAAATGGATCACAAGTGAAGATAATTGATCTCAATGAAAGGTTTGGTGAAAATATCTACATTCTACTCCTCTATAAGATAATATTGAAGATCAATGATCTCTACATAAATTAGCTCCCTAATAAAGTACATATGAATCTCTATGTGTTTGGTTCCTTGATGATAAAATAGATTATTTGAGATCTAGATAGTGCTTTGGTTATTGAATTAGATGATTGATGGCTTTCAAAATTAAATACCAAGCTTAGTGAGAATATTATGAAGCTAAATAGCCTCAGTAGTGGCATTAACAGTGCCATGATACTCAGCCTCTATAGATGAAAGAGTAATAATATGCTACTTCTTTCTCTAAAAAAAATGGGGTCAGATCCAAAGTGAAATTTGTAACCAAAAGTGGACATATGATCATAATAATCACTATCCCAATTATATTCTATGTATCCTACCAGATCTGAACCTATACCTGCTATATAGTGAACCCCGTATTTGATAGTGCCCTGAATGTAGCTCAAAATGCATTTCTTAGCTTTCTAATGAAGCTCATGTGGTGTCTGTATAAAGAATGAAACCATGCCAAATACATATGAAATGTTATACCATGTATGAGTCAGATAGATGAGGTTGTCTACAAGTTGGTGATACAATGTGGCATCAACCAAATATTTATTATTGTTAGAAGTAGCTACAAGATCTAATGAATCTAATAAAAATCATAAATAAGAGATAAAATAGTAATAGTAATAAATAATAAATGTATATCTAAGAAAATAATATTAATTAATAAATAACTCAAATATGATTAATTAATCTAATAATTCAATATTAATTTGATGTAGAATACACAAATATCCATTGCTTAAATAGAGAAAAGTGTGAAAGATAAAGATCATGGAACTCACACAACATGTGTATTTTAATTGATAATTGACTACATGAATATCAGAGTGCAACTCCACACTAACAAGAGAGTTGTCCAACTTGTGTAAATTATAAACACAAGTTGACTTCTAGTTAAGCAATCTTATCCTATCTTACATTGAATAGTGGAGTGGAACTCCACTGTAACAAGATAGTTGTCCAAGTTGACTACTAGCTAAACAAGTTTATCCTATCTGGTGTAAATTATTAATAAACATAATAAACTAATTAAAATAAGTAATTAGTGTACCAATCTAAATAATAAATACAAGTAAATTCAATAAAGCAAATAAATGCACCAACAATTATTATGATCAACATTTGGAATCACCATTGATAAGTAGAGTATAGATAAGAGGTAATGCTTAGTATTTTATCTTCATATTGTGAATTCTTCTCTTATATTATTGTTTTGGAAGTTACCCACTAAAATTGTATCAATCATAATTATAAAGGATTCTTTTATTTTGTATATTATTATTATGGATTTTATTATTATACTCTTGATTCTATGATATATTATTCCATTATTACAAAACATCTATGTAATTTCATTATAATTGTATTAGAGCATAAATTTGAACCTATTTTATGGCATTATTTTTTGGATATGGTGTTTCATCAATAATAAGATTTGAAGGATAAAAAAATCATAAATTATGATTTTAGAAAAAAATTATTCTTTTGCCACTATAGTAAATTTGTTTGAAGTCCTTTTTTATAGTGTTCAATTTTTTTTCACACCCTTATGTAAATTTGTAGTCATTGGATTTATCTTCACAAGATGATCACAATGGTATAATTTGATAGTATACATTTTATCATGCATGAAACACCCAAGGCTAGGATTTATATATGGCTTATCTTAAAACTTGTGGATATGAGAATGCTTAAAAAACTCTAAAAAATATTGACACAAATGACATGGATTCTAAAACTTTAGATCTATCAGTTTCTTAGGTGGTTCAACAAATTTAGTTAGATATAAAAAACATGGTGAGGAATGATGATCTAGATGTATTAAAAGGGGAATGGATTATATGAAAAATCAATTATCAATTTTAAGTACTAAGATGACCATTATTATTGCTTAGCTTCCTAAAAATAATCTTTCATCACTACAATCAAGTTATCCCAATATAAATAATCAAAACTCCAATACTAGTATGAATCACATGCTTCCAAAAGTGAAGTACACAAGTTTAATGCTAAGGGTCTACTCATTTGGATTAACTAAACATAGTTTTTATTTATTTACACTAGACCCAATGTGCATAAAAAGTGATCATGACATATCTCTATCTAGAACCTAAGAAATTTATTTGGTACATGTGGTTTCATGATCAGAATAAAAATGAGTGGGCTCTTTTTACCTGGTTAGTGTTTATTGAGGAGATACAAATACACTATCACAACATCTCTAAAAACTAATATAACTAAGTAGAAAGTTCATAAATAAAGTTAATGTTAAGGATTGTATTCAATAATTATATAATATATCCCTATGTATAGATGACATCAATTAGATCAACATGACTAACATGTTCAAAAGGAGATGAAAAATAACCTACAAATTGAGAATCACATGTTTAATCCAAACACTATTTATGAAATCATACCATTCATGTGCCAGGAAGAAATAAGGTCTTTCACTAATGGATGTGAGTGTTATTTCACAACACCATCATTTCCAAAACCTAAAATATTTAACCCTCAATAAATTTAAGACCATAATTACAAATGGTTATGTTTTGGCTATAACAACATGTGGAGTAAAGAATAAAAATGGGTCAAAAATATTTTTATATACATTGAAGGAGTCAAAAAGGATGATGAGGCCTAAATTAAGCGTATGAAATATATGGAGGAATTTGAATATTATGATCCTAATATCTCCTTTCATGACCTTTCAGTTATACATATCCCTCAATCACTTAAGGTGGTAGGATTCCTCAAGAAATAAAATGTGATAGTGTTGATTGAGTTGAGAAGTAAACATAATTTCACCAATAATAAATTGACTAATTTTTTGAACTATTTTATTTATCTATCTCTATAATTTAAATTCATGATTTTATATGGTGGCATATTCAATTGTTATGTAATACTTCATAGTATTAATAATGTCATGGGGGACTACTTTATTAACTATGTTATGTTTTATATTCCCATGGGTTGGGATGAGTTTATTTTAGGAGTATAATGGATAATGACTTCAAGCATAATATAAATTAATTTATCATAACTATTCATGTGATTAAATTTTAAAGGAAGGGAATTCGAACTATAAATATTATCAAAAAAGAATCCTCAATATGTTAGTTCACATTAGAGGATGAAAATTATTTAAAAAGGGGTTGAACAATTTGTAGCATGATTGTTTTCCATATAACTTTTAAAAAAAAAATTATACACATCATAATTTTAACATTATTATTGATGAAAACCCAATTATGTTTTGTGTAATGTGAAAAGTTATAAAACAAATTAGAGAACATGATCAAGATTTAAGATTGATTTTAGGTATTATAACACCAAAAATCAGACCATACAAGTATCTATATGCTATTAAATTGAAATTAAAAATATGGTAAAAGAGATGGTAGAGGCAAGAATATTTTGACATAGCCAAAGTGAATATCCATCCATTGTGGTCATGGTGCATAAAAATAATGACACTATTAGGATGTGGCCCTACAACAAAGAATTAAAAAAGTACACCATCAAATATTAGTTACCTATTATAGTAATTGATGAGGTTTTATATGAATTACATGGTGTTGTTTGTTTTACCAAACTTGATATTCATTCTAGGTATCATTAAAATCAGCGCAAAGAAGAGGAGTTCCCTATAAATCTTTGAAAACTTATGATGTCCATTATGATTTTATGTTTATAACTTTTGTTATCACAAATTCACCATCTAAATTTAAAATATTGATGAATATTTGTTTTTGGCCTTTTCTAAGTAAGTTTGTATTTATGTTTTTTTATGACATCTAAGTGTAAAATAAAACATGGGAAGAACATTTGAAGCATGTAAAATAGGTACATGTTAGTTATGGAACAACATAAAATTTATGTAAATCCTTCTAAATGTTATTTTTTATTCCATGACATGGAGTAATTGGGTCATTTTTTTCACATGAAGGATTCAAATTATAACCTAAGATTATTGAAACTATGATAGAGTGCCAAGTGTCAAATACCCTCAATCACCTTCCTAGATTTTTGGGGATAATAGGTTATTATAATAGACCTATAAAAATGTATGGTAGCATAAAACCTCAACTCATAATGTTGTTGAATAAATATTACTTCTATTGGATTGGACTAGCTACCCAGGCATTTATGAAGTTGAAATAAGCTATATACATAACTCTAGTCTTGGTGATGCTTGATTTTTATGAAATGTTTGTCATTCAATGTGATGCACTAGGATATGGAATTGGGGAATTAATCATGTAATAAGGAAGAACTATTACATTTGAGAGTCATAAACTCAACGCAAAAAAAAGGTCAATCTAGTCTATGAGAAATATATGATGGATATTCTTCATGCATTAAATTAATAGAGACCTTATATGATGGGTAGACACTTTTAAGTAAATACTGATCATGATAGTCTAAAATAAATTATAGATAATTTATTATCATTAGAAGAATAATAAATATGTATGAATAAAATGTTGGAATATGAATTTTAAATAGTATATAATAAATAAATAGAGAATGTGGTAGTAGATGCCCTTTTCAAGTGGGATGAATCAAAGGAATGTTCTCATTTAACTAATCTCCTAATGATCCAAAACTCAAAATATTTGGTTGAAAGATAATTCAAGAAACAAGAACAACACAATTGTAATAATGTTATCTTTGAGGAGAGATGTTTTATTGATCAAATTTGTAGATCTAAACATATGCCTATCTTTGAGAAGAGATGTCTGATTTCCTTTTCAAGTTACATATTCATTTATACACATTTTGAAGGTAAGAGGAGGATGTTGAAGGTCACCAATATATAAGGATATTAAGTGGTTTAACTTCTATGATTCAAAATAATACATAATTTGAGGAATTACTATTTTTAGAAACTTATTATTTTTAGACTACACTACTAAAATTAAAATTTGGGGCACTTCCATTTGGTTTTTGGGGTTCAAAAACCACTGAGTAGAGATCTATGCCATCTCACCATTTTCCAATCATTATTATATTTCTAACAGTTCAAATGGGGAGTCAAATAGAGATATGGTGTAAAAATTATGGCTCCTAGAAGTTCTACCACCAATTAGGGTAGAACCGTCACCCGAATTGTCGCAAGAAATGTTGCTCATATCACCTAAGCCAATTTATGTTATTTATCCATTATTTATAATTTTTCTAATGGAATTGATGTTTTTTAATTTTTGTATTAATAACTTAGCTATACTTTGGGTCAGATTTTGGATATAAATTTTCTTACATAGGTGACAATCCAACTCTCTTTCGCTTAGTCCTTCACATCATTAATCCATAAAATATTTTTTGTATCATTTTTTATTATGTTGAACCTTTTTTCCAATTTTGTGGCATATTTCTCAAGTTTCATTATTTCCAAGCCTCTTAGAAAAGTCCATCTTTGCTTCACACTATTATATCCACTTGCATGGATCAAAGCGGATCATGGATCTTCAGATTATTTAGATCTAGCTAGCCATCTTAAATTTGATATCTACATGACCATCACTTGAAATCCATGTGGATGTTGTTATCTATCTAGATATCACCCTAATAAAGGTTATATTTTTTCAAGTCTAACACATACTTAGACTAACATGGGAATGGTTTAAGGTTATGGGATTCCTATAACTAGAACACACCTCTAGGATTTTTTATGAGGCTAGCTACTTAGATTTTATAGTTTGGAGATTTACTTCTAAAACCTAAAAAATTGGTTACGGTGAAAATATTTAAGATATTTTCATAAGGTAAAACTTATTCTAAAGGGTGGTGATGCACTATGAAGATTGTCAATCCACTCATACTTGAGCTTATAAAACACTAGTGAGACAAGAACAAATAATGAGATCTATGACTCCAAATGCCTACCATGTATCAAAATTTTATTTAGAGGTTCATCAAGTGAGAAAAACCTAAGGGAGGTGATGGAGAGGCCTATTTGAAGGCTCTAATCTAGTAAATATGTCCATTATTAGCTTCAATCAAATGACATCAAACACTAAACATGACCTACATAACTAGATAGTCTACCATCTAAGTGTTATCAGGACTTTGAAAGGGATAAGGCTCTACCACTTATAAAAATAAAACTAACATGAACACAATAGGCTAATATTATGAAATCTAAAAATAGTCATCTCATTTATCTCAAGAGGTTACAATGCTCAATATTGGTAGAGTCTAGTTATGCCCAAGAGAGGGATCCAAAATAATAGCTTAAAGGCCATACTTATAGAAGGTAGGAAGCAAGAGAGAGGGAACTTTGGAAATAAAAAAGGTAATTGAATGATATCAAATACATTTGAAAATTTGTTGTAGTAGCTCCATAATTCAAGCTCACTCAAACCTTTACTGATTGGTCTAGGTCATTCCAGTCTATTATATCATTATAGTATCCTCTCAATGATTATCCATGGTGGATAAAATAGTGGGATAAAGTTGTTTCCATCTAGTTCTAGGTATCATTGTAGTTACAATAATAAGATCCATCATTTTGAATCATGTCTTGTTATAAACTACTTATAACTAGTTTTTATGGCATGCAGAGTGGAGAGAGAGGTCACTTTCACGTAGTTGATCATAGGGATGATCTATTAGGGTCAGCTTGTTTGCCTTAGTGGCACCCTTTGAAAATCTAGTTCCCTCCATCTAGAAATGGTGAACATAATTAGAAAACATCCATTTATAATGCAAACCCATGAGCCAAAGGTCCATATTTAATTACATGGGTGGTCCCTTTATGTTTTACATGTTTGGTTACATCACATTAACCACTTTGTGGCATTTGAACAAACTTTAATGGCATTGGGATGACCCTATATAACCCTATTATTCATGGTCAAAAATAGCCTCTCAACCTCTAATGAGAATCTTAGGTTTGTCTTCGATCTAATTGATTATAGAAATCTGACTCAATTCATTGACACATTAAATCATTTCACTTTGGTGATTTCATTCAATATGAATGGCTAAAAACCACTGATCATCTACCAGATGAACATGTCCTTGGCAGTTGTCATGTAGACATTAACCCTTGAGATTCATTAACCCTTTGACCTTTGGTTGATGTTAGATCTGAATGTTTAATAAAATGTCAACCATTGATTTATTAGGACCCATTATTTGAATGCCAATATCTAGTTCATGATCTTAAAATTGACATCGTCACTTGCATCAAATGACATTCATGTGACCATCATTGATGGTCATGAAACTATCAAATTTAATCTCAATAGGATTTAATTTTCTCTATCTTAAACTTGACGTCTATATGACTATTATTTAACATCCACATAGATGTATTTGACATCCCACAAACTATCAGATTTAGGCTTGTATGGATTTCTACAGTGGCTTTAATTCAATGTTAACATGAATGGCTTATGATTATTGACCAAATGTACAAGTTTATATCTCAAACCATGAGAATCATGGAGGCACCAAACTCTTAAGAGACATTCTTGAGGTTGAAAAGGACAAACTCATTTAATCCACTAGTATGAAGAGTTTTCTAGATGAAGATATTAAATTCTCAAGTTGTCTAGTCCATATCTACTCCTGTGTGATGTCTTAGTGATGGTTGAGATCATTTGGCAAAATTTTACTTAGGAACCAACTTTCTACATGTATAACTCCATCTATACTTTGGTAAAGGACCTGAGACTTAGTGTGTACATTCTCAACACATGTAAACAAACCCATTTGGCCATTTCCCTTGTAACTACCACCCATGTGAGATATATCTTTGTGAAGATTCTCACTCCACTTTGTTGGAACCTCTTGAAAATGGATAATTATGGGAAAACATGTAGGAAGTGGTTGAGGAGCCAACTTTAGACCCTTGTGACTTTTGATGTACTTTATTAGAGCACCTAAAACTTGGTGTATATGATCTAGGAAAAAATGTGAACAAACCCATATGAGGAATTATTTCTAACTCATCCATGTGTGACAATGGTGACATTAGTAATATACCTAATCAAAAAATTTGGCACTAGTCCCAAGTGTCTCAAAGAACACAATGAATAATCAAAAGGATCCCATAGACTTATGATCCATTCTAAGCATTGTTGACATCCCATGGGGGCTCTGTAAATATGGTCATATCCTTAGTAAATATAAATTTACACTTTAATGGAACCCAAAGTCTCTTAAAATCCTCATGACCAAATTGAGATCTTGGACTATTTTTATTTAAAACCTTATTTATCTATTCATCCATTAACAACCTAGTCTATCTGGACATAATCTTGGTATGTGGGCCAAAATGGCCAACATTTTTGGTGACTCATAGGGAATCATGCTTACTATGCTTAGATAACCTAGAGCATGTTCCAATCTTGTTTTAATCTCTTGAAATAAAATAATGACCAAAATTATCAAAACAAAATAAAAAGGGAGAAGATACTACTGCATGAGCTGCTCACTTATTGAAATAAGACAAACCTAGAACAACTATCCTAAAGTAACAAGATTTGTTTTAAAGTAAAATGGGAATTTATTTTACATAGCTTGGATCTTTGAAACATGATTTCTTATCCTTGATGACATCTTCTTTAAGGTGGGAGAAAATGAATTCACAAGTCTTCTTGATGATAAAACTGGGCCTCCTATCTCCATTCTTAGGTGTAGGGATTGAATATATGGATCCAAAACCCAATCATATTCTTCCCAAAATCTTTTTTCTTTCATCAAAAATGATATCTTTACCTCATTAGTCAAGGGTTGAAACTAATTTAATTCCTTAGACTTCAAGTGGATAATTATCATAGCATCCTTGATGAGCTCTTTCTCTTCAGGCCTTGGTTGATGTAGTGGTGAGGAATCTAGGTTTAGGTAGAATTCCTCTATGTCTTCCCAAAATGACATCTAATATTTTTCAATGTACAAACTGAAATATCCTTTTCTACTTCTATCATATACCTATAATACATTAGGCTAATTACCTACCTCTTTCTCTTGGACAAGGTCATCACAAGGGTCTTGATAAATTGAGCATTGTTCATCCTCTTCATTAGTAGAGAGGGGTGATAAATCATCAATCCATTTAAGCATAATCTCTTCTTGAATTGGAAGCTCTAAATTTCCACTACTTTCCTCATCTAAAACATTCACCTATTATTTAACTTTAATACTCAAATTTGCCACACTAAGTTGTTGAATCTCACCCAAGAATTACAAACACAAGTGATGTCATTGATCATCCAATGGATTCTATACCCCAATATCAATATAATTATTATGAATGATACCATCTATTTTATTTCATAAGAAAATATCAACTTGTGTTTTGCTTACCTCAGCTACATCATTAAGAAATTATAATTGCATTTTATCACTCAATTCCTACTCATGCTTACCTTCTAATATATTGGAGTGCATGGGGGTCACAATATAAATCTCTTCACCATAGAACTTATAAGTTTCCTCTCTAAGGTGATCTTGAAAATAACTACAACTACATCACTGTCAATCTCTTGAATGACTTACCCTCCTCTATCAACTTGGATAGTTTGTCTATTATACTTGAATGATCCAATTCTAATTTTGGTGTGATTGACTGCCTTCCAAGAGGGGAGAGTGTGGGTGGGAATTAGATAAAATCATGTTTCTTGATGTTTTAAAGGGTATATTTCCAACTATGGATTTTGAATGATATTTTAGAAATCTCTTGGGATTGAGGAGACATGTGAAAAGGGGGAACAAGTGTTTGAGTAACAATAGATGAACAACCAATAACAAATTTTACACTTACTTTTACTTTATTATCCTCTTTTTCAAAGGTGGGTATGATGAAATTAGGATTGATGGCCCACAAAATATTCCATGTGGTTATCACCTTAGTTTCTTTGGTAGGTATAAGATCTTGAACACAAGTGGATTGATTTAGAGAAGGAAGGTGAAGGCAAATTGCCTTTTGGGTGATTGGGGGAAGAGGTTGAACAGGGAACTTAGAGAGTGGCTTAGACTTAATTTTCACCTCTACACCATGTTAAATACTACACACCATATGAGACAAGTCTTTGAATAATTTCCCTCCAACTTTAGTCATGAAGTCATTACCTAAAAATAAGGCAAAATGAGGCAATTAATCTTCTAGCATAAGGTCTTATATAGCTAAAAGTTTAGGGTAGGCATGAAAAGTGAGTTGGAGGTTTATAATAATGTCAAATACTTTGATGGTAACCCATTCCATTGTAAACCAATGTTAGTTATAGGTTCATACATCAAGTTCAAAGTATCTACTATTGTTTAAGGAATAATGGAGACATTTACCTTCTCATTAAGTGAACAATTATGGACCATGAAATATCCTAGTACCAAGGAGGTAAGAAAGGGAGAAGGGGTAAACAATTTATTTTATTATGGCTAGCTTTTATCAGTATTTTGGTGAGGGATAATAATTTGACATTCTCCCCTTTTCTATTATTTAAGGCTCTCCTATAATCTATCTCTTTATTTTCTTGATCTCATATTTTGAATGTAGATAGTCAATGTTTGGTGTAGGTGGATTATAAGGGGAAGAAGGTTGATAATAAGACCATCCATTAGGATGAGGAGGTTATCATGGAGGTGGAGGGGGATGAAAGTTTGGTGGATGGTCTTGGTAATATGGAGGATGTGGATTATATGGGTTATCTAGGCTATTTTAAGGTAGATATGGGGGTGGAGAGAATAAATCTTCTTCATAGGTTGCCATGGATCCTTATGTAATATGTGAATTGAATCAAAATAATGACAAAGCCTTATTACCTCTGCAACCATGAAACCAATTGTATCTCTAAACTTGAGCTTGATTTCAAACCTTCCAAAGATCTTTGAATTTGCCCAAGATGACTAAAAATGATGTTGGTAATGTCTTCAGCTTCTAAATGCCCTCCAATGTCTTTAAATCATGATTCAAGGCACTTTAAAGTGATCCCATCAGGTATGCCATAACTATTAGATATCTAGATAGCACCCTAATAGAGGTAAAATTCATTCAAGCTTGACCCATACCTGGACTAATATGGAAATGGTCTAAAGTTATGGGATGCTTATAACTAGACAAGACCTCTAGGATTTTTTATGAGGTTAGCTCCATAGATTTTATAGTTTAGACCTTTACTTCTAAAACCTAAAAACTAGTTGGGGTGAAAAAAATTAAGAGATTTGTGTAAGATAAAACCTATTCTAAAGGGTGGTGATGCATGATGAATATTATCTATCCAATCATACTTGATCCTCTAAAACACTAGTGAGATAGAAACAAATAACATGATATATGACTCCAAATTCATGCCATGCATCAACATTTCATGTATAGGTTCATCAAGTGAGCAAAACCTAATGGGGGTGATGGAAACACCTAGTTGAAAGAACTAATCTAGTCAATATGTCCATTGTTGTCTTCAGTCAAATGACATCAAACAGTAAACATAACCTACTTAACCAAACAATCTATCAAATAGGTGAGATTAGGCTTTGGCAAGGGGCAAGGGAGAAGGCTCTACTACTTATACAAATAAAACTAACATAAACACACTATGATAATATCATGATATATGAAAATAGTCATCTTATTTATCTCAAGAGGTTATAAGGATCAATCATGGTAGAGTCTTGTCATGCCTAAGAGAGGGATCCAAAATAATAGCTCAAAGGCCATACTTATATAAGGTAGGAAGCAATAGAGAGGTAACTTTGGTGATAAAAATGGAATAAAATGAACTCAAATCCATTTGAAAAGTTATCACAATAGCCTCTATAAATCAAGCTCAATCAAACCCTTGTTGATTGATCCAAGTCACTCTAGTGCATTAAATCATTAAAATATCCTCTTAGTGATGCTCTATGGTGGATAAAATGGTAGGATAAAGTTATTTTCAGATGGGTCTAGGTATCGGTACAGTTATAACACTTGGATCCATCATTTAGAATGATGTGTTGTTATAAACTGATTCTAAATAGTTGTCATGGCATGTAGAGTGGAGAGAGAGGTCACCTTCATTTAGTTGATCTTGGGGATGATCTATTGGGGTCCACATGCTTTCCTTCATGACACCCTTTGAAAATCTAGTCTCTCCATATATAAATATTGAACACCATTAGAGTATGATCCCTTTATAACAAAAACCCATGATCCAAAGGTCCATAGTTATCCACATGGGTAGTCCCTTTATGTTTTCTATGGTTGACTACATCATATTGACTACTCTATGGAATTAAAACCAATTTCAATGGGATCAAGATTACCCTATAAAACCTTGTTTTCCATGGTTACCTCTCAACCTACATCAAGAATCATGGGATGGCATTTGCTCTAATTGGTTGTCAAAATCTATCTCAGCTCATTGACACATTGACTCATTTTGCTCAATGAATTTTTATTGGTATGAATGACCAGGAACCACTGATCCTATGCCAAATGAATGAATCCTTAACACTTATCATTCACACATTCTCCCTTGAGATTTATTGACCCTTTAACCTTTTCTGACCATTATATTTGAATGCTCGATCAAATGCCAACTATTGATCTATTGGGACCCATTGTTTGAAATCTAATGACTAGTTCATGATCTTAAAATTGATGTCCTCACTCCTATCAAATAATGTTCACATGACCATAATTTATGGTCATGTGACTATCAAATTTAGGCTAAATATGATATCTATTCTCCATATTAAACTTGACATCCACATGATTGTCATTTAATGTCTATCTAGATTTATTTGACATCTTATATACTATCAAATTTAGGCTCATATAGATTTATACAGTGGCTTTAATTCAACATTGACATGAAGATCTTATACTTTTTAACAGAATTTGTAGATTTATATCTCAAAGCAAGAGAATCAAGGAGTCACCAAATTTTTTGGAGATGTTTCTTAAGGTCAAAAGGGATAAACCCATTTGATTTACTAGTCCTATGAGTTTTCCAAGTGAAGATATTAAATGATCAAGATGGT